>APFE030975935.1:58378-120228 GCA_000404065.3 Pinus taeda
TACATTGAAGAATAAATGGGTTTACAGGCTGAAGGAAGAAGATGGAGGAAAACAGAGGTACAAAGCTAGACTTGTGTTAAAGGGGTTTGTACAGAAAAAAGGTATTGATTTTGATGAAATATTTTCTCCTGTTATTAAAATGACTTCAATCAGAACTATTTTAACTCTAGTAGTAGTTGAAGATTTGGATCTTGAGTAGTTAGATGTAAAAACAACCTTTCTTCATGGGGATTTTGAGGAAGAGATATATATGCAGTAGCCACAAGGATATGAAGTGAAAGGGAAGGAGAAACTAGTGTGAAAGTTGAAGAAGAGCTTGTATGGCTTAAAACAGGCTCCAAGGCAGTGGTATCTAAGATTTGACAAGTTTATGTCTAAACAAGGTTATACTAGATGTTACTCTGATCATTGTGTTTATCTGAAAAAGCAAAATAATGGCAGCTATATTATATTGTTATTGTATGTAGATGACATGGTTGTTGTAGGGTCTAACATGCAGGAAATAAATGTGCTCAAAAGAAAATTGGCAAATTCATTTGCAATGAAGGATTTGGGAGCTGCAAAACAAATCCTTGGTATGAGAATAACTAGTGACAGGAAAAATCATAAATTGACATTGTCTCAGAATGAGTACATACAAAAGGTGTTGAAAAGATTTAATATGCACAATGCAAAACCAGTTAGTACACATTTTGTTATCCATTTCAAACTTAGTAAGGAAATGTGCCCAAAGACCCAAGAAGACATGGATTATATGTCTAAAGTTCCATATGCATCAGTAGTTGGAAGCTTAATGTATGTAATGATCTGCACAAGGCCTGATATTGCACATGCAGTGGGAGTTGTAAGTAGGCACATGAAAAATGTAGGAAATGAACATTAGATGGTAGCGAAATGGATTCTAGGATATTTGAAAGGTACCACAAATCAAGCATTATGCTTTGGTG
Source organism: Pinus taeda (assembly GCA_000404065.3). Taxonomy (NCBI): domain Eukaryota; kingdom Viridiplantae; phylum Streptophyta; class Pinopsida; order Pinales; family Pinaceae; genus Pinus; species Pinus taeda. The sequence goes on from APFE030975935.1 coordinate 59,326, forward strand.
GTTCAAACATTTCTCTACAAGGATATGTTGATATATATATGGTAGGTGACAGAGATAACAGGAGGAGCACTACATCATATGTATTTACTATTGGTGGAACAACTGTCAGTTGGGCTTCAAAAATCCAAAGTGTTGTTGCACTCTTAACAACAGAAGTAGAGTATGTTTCTGCTATAGAGTCTAGTAAAGAAATGATTTGGTTAGAAATGTTTATGGGTGAATTGGGTAAGGAGCATGATATGGGCATGTTATACAGTGATAGCCAAAGTGCCATTCATCTTGCAAAGAACTCAACATTTCATTTTAGGACTAAACACATATAGCTCAAGTACCATTTCATACAATCAGTGTTAGAAGATGGAGAGTTGAAGCTGGAAAAGATACACAGTAGCCAAAATCCTGCAGATATGCTAACAAAAGTGTAACCAGGGTGAAACTGAGAATATGCTCAGTTTCAATTGGTCTTCAAGGATGACGATGAAGATGAGAAACAACTAGATCTAAAGAGGAGTCATTATCCAGCAAATAAAGCAGCGGTGGAGTTGCTACAATCATTCTCCAAGTGGGAGATTGTTGTGTGTGGAGCATGATTTTTCAGAGGTCTTTGTTTCAATCGGATGTATACCCCAGGAAGTTTGTACACCCCTACATGTAGGGGGGTGCCAAGTGGGGCCAACCCCCCCAACTGGGGGGTCTGGGGGCTAGTGGTCCCCCGATGGGGGCATGAGGTAGCGCCCCCGAAGCTAAAAACAGATGTAAAATTGACTTGTAAAAGTATAGTAATTTCTAGTCAATCTGGGCAGTTCATTAGGCAGATGATCTGACAGTAGAACTTATGTTTAGTTTAGGGTTTTTTTCCCTAGAAGGCAACCCTTCTCTTTGTATGAGGGCATTGTATTTGAGGCTGTGTAATAGATATGTATTCTTTGAGTGAGAAGCAGAGAGGTGAGACTGTGAGATAAAACAAAGGATATTACAACAGATCTGCTGTAGGTTGTGTCTCTTCATTCTGCTGGATAATAGAAAGGAAGGACTGGTTGTTTGGGGTGGATGTAGCCCAAACCAGGTGAACCACGTATATCTGTGTCTCTCTTATTTTATGCGTTTTCTGTGTTCATATTTCTGTAATATTTTATGTGTTCCATTGCTCCGTAATATATAATTTTCTAACATCATGGACTTTCACTATCGGAGGTAGTGGAAGTTGGTAGGCTATTGCTCCATTCCTCGTAAGAATATTGAAAGGCATGTAATACCGAGGTGCCATCTTGGCACATGATCCATTTCTCAGGGAGCTATTCTTAGGCTTCATGTTCAAGTACACCTATTCCCAAACATGGAACTCCCTAAATACCCTATGCTTATATAGATAACTCTTCTCTCTATATTGTGCTAGCTTTAGATTCTTCTTAATAACTATCATTTCCTGTTCCATCTCTACCAACATGTCTAGTACAATCAATACCCTGTTCACTCAATCACTCCAATTGATAGGAGTATTACAACTCCGACCATAAAGTGCTTCAAAAAGCCTCAACTTCAAAGATTCTTGATTCCCATTTCTATACACAAACTGTAATAGCAGAAGATACTCCTCCTCAATTGATGCATAACATACATTCTCAACATGTCCTCTAGAATCATGTTGACTCTCTCTGTCTCTCCATCTATTTGCAGATGATAACTTGCATTGAATGCCAAATTTGTCCCCAAACTTGAAAATAACTCTTTCCAAAAACTGGAAGTGAACTTGGCATCTCTGGCTGACACATTCTCCTTAGGAATACCATGTAACCTCATTATCTCCCTGATGAAGACCTAAGCTACCTAACTAGATAAATTTGTACACTTTAGCACTATGAAGTGAGCTACCTTAGTCAACTTGTCAACAACAACCATAATAGAATCATGTTTTCTAAATTTCTTGAGCAAACCTATAATGAAGTCCATGGAAATGACCTCCCATTTCCACTATTGAATCAAAATCGGTTGCAATAAACAACCTAAGTCTTTACACTTTTCTTTTAGTTGTTGACAATCTAAACATCTCACAACAAACTCTACCACCTCTTTCTTCTAGTTCAACCAATGGTAGAACTTATCCATTGTTGTTAATGTCTTTTGATATCTTGAGTGATCTAAATACATCTTAATATGAAATTCCAACAAGATAATATTCTTGAGATCGATATTGTCCCTATATCTGACCAAACCATATGCCGTGAGATGATAATCCACATTGTGTTCACGTATACCCTACTGTTGTAGCCTGTGCTTAAGATACTAATACCTGTCATCTTGTTTTCATGCCTGTAAGATCTGATCTTGTAAATATGTCCCATGTAAACTCATAGTTACTATGTGATTTACTTGTACTCTTATGCTAAGATAATCTACAACACAGTTCTCTTTTCCCTTAATGTACCTGATCTCGAAGTCAAACTCACTGAGCATAGCCAACCATCTAACATGCCTAGCGTTTAGATTAGGTTGGTCAATAAAGTATCTCAGCCCATTCTGATCACTCAAAAAAATGAACCTCCTGCCAAGAAGATGGTGTCTCCACATCTTCAATGCATGGATGATCGCTGACAACTCAAGATTATGAGTCACATAGTTCTGCTCGTGCTCATTCCATTTCCTTGACTCATAGCATACCACCAGCCCCTTGTACATCAGGACTCCACCATGTCCTTTCTTGAAAGCATCTGTACACACCACAAAATCCTTATCTAGATATGGAATCTTCAATACCAAAAAATCCTTATCTCGATATGGAATCTTCAATACTAGAGCATCGATAAGAAACTACTTCAACTTCTCAAAGCTAGTTGCACATTCCACTATCCATGCAATTTTTTTCTTTTTTATCTACAAAGATGTAATGGGATAGAAAATCCATGAGAGGTTCCAGATGAATCACATGTAGTAACTTTCTAGTCCCAGGAATTATCTGACCTCATCCACATTCGTAAGAGTTCCCCACTCCATGATAGCTCTAATATTTTCTAGGTCCACTACTATACCTTCCTTAGAAACTACATGCCATAAATAATGAACCTACGTCTAAAAGAAACTACCTTTACTAAGCTTGGAATATAGTTGATTCTCTCTCAATAGTCTTAACGTTGCTACCCGATGCTCTGCATGCACTTCCTCATTCTTAGAATATATCAATATATCATCAATGAGTACAATCATAAACTTGTCCAGATAAGGATGCAACACACTATTAATCAAACACATGAAAGTAGCTGGAGCATTAGTCAAACCAAAAGGAACCACAACAAAATCATAATGCCCATACCTGGCCCAGAAAGAAATCTTGTAAACATCCTCTTCATTGATGTGAACCTGATGATATCCTGATCTCAAGTCAATTTTCAACAAATGTTTTGTTGGAAATAATCCTGAGAGGGGGGGTGAATCAGTATTATGAAATCAGTAAAACTTTTTCATTTCCATGCTTAGATGCATATACACTACTTCAGTTAGGTGAGCCCGCGTGTATACGCGACTGTGTCTAATGCAACTAGCGTATATATAGAATACTTATGATTCAGATAATCCATTCTATGTTAATCTTTAGATAATGCATCAGAACTTCATTGACCATATGAACAATAGACAGAAGTAGTAAAATAGAACAGGTCATCACACACAAGAAGCACAAATGAACACCAAGATATAAGGTGGAAACCCAATGTGGGTGAAAACCACCTGCTGCAAGTCGTCTCAATATTCTTTAATAAGAAATTCTTTTTACAATGGTTCTGTACTGGTGCAGACTTATACCGGTACACAGGCTTCTACATGTAGAAGGCTACAACCTCCTCTCATTCTCCAGACTCTCCTGGAAGGGAGCTAGAACCCCCTTTGCTCTTGTACTAGCTGATGTACTAGTACGTAGGTGTTGACCTACCGAAGGCTCCAACCTTCTTTTTCTTCCTCCAGGTACCACATTTCATCAATTTTCAGACTAGATACACTGAAGCATAACTCTAAAATCTGAAGGCCACGTTTCATCCAATTTTCATACTGGACCCATCAATATCTTTGAAGCACACAAACACTAGCATCATCAATCTCGGAAACACCCAATACTGAAACACCGAAAACTTGTCAACAAAAGCAGTCACCAGAACATTGAACATAACACTAAACTCTGCAACAATATTCAGAACCAACTGTATCATCAAAAGTCATAGCTCAAATGGTATACACTACTTGGACTAATCAAGACATTTCCATGCATCCTCAGCAGACTGTAACTATTAACCGATAGAGCAAATAATGGATTGAATCATTTCAGACCCTTTTTCTGAGCCTATCCCCACTGCTTTTCCTCAGACTGAAATATACGCGACTTTGCAGTGTCTAACTCATGTATATACGCGAATTTCCCTTATGAAACTTGCGTATGAGATTTAGGATACTGAAATTGTTCACTTTCAGCTCCCCCTGAGTTTGTTATGTCTGTGTTGTGCTGCATCTGAGTACATTGTGCGGTGTCACATCTTTCTGACTGAACTTCCTTCTTCTTCCATATCTTCAAGTGTGATGATGACGTTTTCTCCTTTTGATATGGAGCCCATACTTTGATCCTGCATTCCTTAGCTATATGTCCAAGCTTGTTACATGTGTAACATCTTACATGTCTCATATTTCTTCTATAGCAGTCAACAGCTCTATGACCAAACATATTGCAAGCAAAGCAATATCCATTAAAGTACCTTGAATGTGATGATCTTTCTGCATGATGGTCATGAAACCTTCTTCCTCTACATCTTGCTGCAATATGTCCAAGATTATGACATACATAACATTCAACATTATTCATAGGAGTAAAATATTTTGTTTCAGGAATTTCTTTCCTTGGTTGATGATGAGATTGACCATTCATCTCTTTGTTGAGCATTTCAGATTTTGCATTAGAGATCTTTGTCTTACTTTGTGAACTAGATTCACTTTCAATAGATTCATGAAAACTAAGACTAGTTTTGATTGCAGGAGATCTTTGACTACTAAGAATATCATCCAAGATTTTAGTACTATCTTGAAATCGTAAGAGCTTATCCTTTTCTTCTAATTTATCTTTTAGAATATTTACCTCAACTTGATGTTGCTCTTCCTTTTCAAGACACTGCTTCATCACGTTCTCTTCAACATTTATTTTATCTTCCAACTGACATCTTAGATTGAGAACCTCCTTTTCTTGTTCTTGATTCACATCCTGCTACGTTTGACGAATTCTAAAGGCACATTCTAGTTGAGATTTTAAGCTGATAACTTCGTTTTCCTATTTTTCAATAGCTTGGAGTAGATCTTTATTCTGCTTCTTTGATTCCTCAAGATCTTCTTTTAGCGAGCAGATCATGGCTTCAATATTTTCATAGTAACTGGATCTATCTCTAAGTTTCTTGATGGTTGTGCTTCTTTCATTGACTTCATCTCTTAGTGATGTTGCTTCATCCTGCAACTTTTGATACTTGTCCTTGAATAACTTCCTTATCTTGTTTCCTTCCTCTAGTTGGGCTTTTAGCAACTTTTGATACTTGACCTTGAATAACTCTAGATGGGCTTTTAGTTTGGTAGCTTCTTCTTTGGAGACATATTCCCTTTTGTTCAATCGATCTTTTTGATCTCTAATTTTGTCTGACAACCTTTTAAATTCTACCTCTATTTGATATATTTATTGTTCACCCATAAGAGAAAATGCAGTTGTTTCGCTATCACTTTCATCTTTTCCAAAAGGACAGATAGCTAGAACATCAGAGGGTAGAAAATTCATACCTGATAGTTCATCTTCACTCTGAAATGATTATGAATCTAAAGAGCTTCTTACACCTAATCCCCAATTGATGCTCCCACTGTCATAGTTCTTTTGAGATGTCTTCTTCTGCTTATGTGCTTTCTTCTTAAGCTTCTTTCCCATTGTTCCATAGATCTCCTTCAAGCGATCAGGCTTCTACAAAAGGACCTGTACTGATACCAATTGTTGGAAATAATACTGAGAGGGGGGTGAATCAGTATTATGAAATCAGTAAAACATTTTCATTTCCATGCTTAGATGCATATATGCTACTTCAGTTAGGTGAACCCGCATGTATACGCGACTGTGTCTAATGCAACTAGCGTATATACAGAATACTTATGATTCAGATAATCCATTATATGTTAATCTTTAGATAATGCATCAAAACTTCATTGACCATATGAACAATAGAAAAAAGCAGTAAAATAGAACTGATCATCACACACAAGAAGCACACATGAACACCAAGATATAAGGTGGAAACCCAATGTGGGTGAAAACCACCTGCTGCAAGTTGTCTCAATATTCTTTAATAAGAAATTCTTTCTACAATGGTTCTGTACTGGTGCAGACTTATACCGGTACACAGGCTTCTACATGTAGAAGGCTACAACCTCCTCTCGTTCTCCAAACTCTCCTGGAAGGGAGCTACAACCCCCTTTGCTCTTGTACTAGCTGATGTACTAGTACGTAGGTGCCGACCTACCGAAGGCTCCAACCTTCTCTTTCTTCCTCCAGGTACCGCGTTTCATCAATTTTCAAACTGGATACATTGAAGCACAACTCTAAAATATGAAGGCCACGTTTCATCCAATTTTCATACTAGACCCATCAATATCTTTGAAGCACACAAACACTAGCATCATCAATCTCTGAAACACCCAATACTGAAACACTGAAACCCTGTCAACAAAAGTAGTCACCATAACACTGAACAGAACACTAAACTCTGCAACAATATTTAGAGCCAACTGTATCATCAAAAATCATAGCTCAAATGGTATACACTACTTGGACTAACCAAACCCACATACATATGCGCTTTTATCAAAGCCAACCCGTGTACAAATCTATAAATAATCAATCATGACTTGTAGCTATTTTAACCTTAAGTTATACCCAGTTTAGAACATTACATGTGTTAGTATATAGATCTAGAACAAGCATAATCAACCATATAGAGATAGGTCATTTCAAACCATTTGATCCTGATCTATCCTTAGATCTTGTTCTCCATCAACCGGTGAAATCCCTCCTTAGCTTAGATCAAGCAATGCATCATAACCCATATCCTGCATACTGGATCTCATACTATATCAGATATTCAAGTATTTTTCAATTCTTTTCCTAATTATCTTCTTCTCCTTTTATAGTCTTAGGCCTTTTACAATACCACGTTCGAAAACCATAGCAAATCAATACCATGGACCCAATACTAGGGATCAACATATCTGACGAGATACTACGGTCCAAAATCATAGGTTCAAATACCAAGGACTAACTACCATGGAACAAAAGTAAGTTCTCCAACATATACGCACTTTTCTTTGCATGAAAGTGTGTGTATACGCATACACGCTTGGGAACGTCCAACCTGCGTGTATACGCGGATTTGTCAAAGTGAACATGCATATATATATTTTCTCTTCATTCTTGTAGTCTGATCATCAAATCCTTGCTACTGACCTACTGCACTATGATCTGTCATCTGTGTGATTTGGCATCAAGGACAACACTTGTCTCATGATTCCAATATGTTTCTCCCTTCAACTAATGAAACAAGTCATCAGTCTGGAGGAAAGAGTACATTTTCTTAATTGTCACCTTGTTCAACTGTCTGTAATCAATACACAACTTGAGAACTTACCATCCTTATTCTTCACAAACAATATTGGTGCACCCCAAGGTGACACACTTGGCCTAATGTATCCCTTGTCAAGCATTTCCTTCAACTGCAACTTTAGTTCAACTAATTCTAGAGTGCTCATCTTGTATGGTGCCTTTGATATTGGTCTTGGTCTCGACATCAACTCAATAAAAAATTACACTTCCTTATGAAGTGTTGAATTTGAGATATCTACCGGAAATACATCCTGAAACTATTGCAAAACCGAAATACCTCTTCAATACCTCAACATCCTCAATATCCTTCCCTTTGTCACTATGAGTATGAACTATAAACAATAAGAATCCTTTCCTGCTACTGTGCTTTTCCTGCATAGCTGTAACCATCCTCACTGATGTATCCTTCTTCTTGCCCTACAATATTCCCTTCTCGCCATCATCATCCAATCACTCAATAGCCTTATCATACCAATCCACCTTAGTCATGTGAATGTACAACCAATCCATTCCCAATAGTGTATTGTATGATCCCAATAGAAGCATATTTATATGTGATAATGTAGACATACCTTTCATCTCAAATGCATAAGCTCTTATCCAATGATGAACTCGTTTCTTAGTACTTGTATCCAACTGCAATAACCAAGACTCTACATGAAATTATTTATTCAAGAAACATTTATTCACCAGGTCAGGACTTATGTAACTATAGTTATATATAGGGTTAATAAGAATAGAAAAAAGCTGATCATAAAGCTTACCTTGCATCTTTATAATAGATTCCTAATGATTAGGCTGCATATTATCAAATGATACAAAAATTCGAGTAATACTCTGTCCAACATCCCCAATTGCCTATGCATCCTAATCACTATAAATCTATGGTGTGCCACCCTAATGTTGCGGACAATCTCTCCTGTGATGATCCTTACCACAAGCCCAACACTATAAAGGCTTCCTACAATCATCCTTGTTTTGTGCCATAGACTGAAATCCCTATCATCTAACTTCTTGTGCAGTGCTACATTCTCCTTGTCATCTGTATCCTATGGTTTTCTTCTCTTGTTCACCCACTTTCCTTCATTCTACTTGTTACTTTTCTAATACTACTTGGACTCAGATCTGTGCTTCGATTGTTCATAACAATGCTTAAAGTTTTTGATGCCTTCCTCCAGTGATCTAGGCTCATCAAACTCAATCCTGTCCTTGAATGATACCATTAACCCACTGATGAATCTATGAATATTTGATTTCTCCTCCTTAATATAAGGCACATATCTCAACAACTCCAAAAATGTGCTAGTATACTCCTCATTAGTCATAGATCCCATATTAATCTCATAGAACTTATTTTCCCTGACATCATAATATCTCTTAGATATTTACTTCTTCCTAAAAAGTCTCTCTAACTCAATCCAGGTCGACTCCTCTTCCCAAATGTTTCTAACATTCTTCACATATTCACACCAAATGCTTGATTTTCCTTTAAGACTAAAGGCAACTATCCTAGATTTCATATTCTCTGAGTAGTCATGCAATTTGAAGAAATTATTCATCATAAGAAACCAAGCTTTTGCATCCTATGACTTCTTAATTTCTCCATCAAATGTAGGAGGCTTTTCTTTCTTGAATTCATCTAGAATGTATGACTTCTCACTCATCCTATATGGATGTTGATGGTGATGACGACGTTGTCTATTTGAACTCGAACTAGAATAGAATCCACAGTAATTACCCCTCTTGTCAAGTGTGTCCAAGAACCTACCATATTTGACTGTATCATCCCTATAAAACCTGTAACCTAAATGAGACCTACTGCCATATTCTCCATTAGTCCTTTCTCCTATCCATGACTGATACTAAGTGGTTCCTATCTCTACAAATCTGGTAGAATCTGAAGAATGCTTGCATTGACCTCTTATTTTTTCTCCCATTCCCTAGCAAGTCTTTCCTACGATTGAATTATTCTATCATTATCCACATTACAACTTATGATCTCTTCTTTCAAACTTCTCAATGTGTCTTCTATATGAGGGGAGTACTCATCACCATGTTTCTCATATGATATATAGAGAGAATCACGTGAATTTTAGTCCACCATTTTCCTTTTGATATTTGATCCTCTACTTCCTACAAGCATACCATGTCAAGTAACCAAATATAAACAAAATCAACACACCTCAGTGAATTTCAGGGCAGGCTATCTCGTCTACAAGATTAATCTATATTAGCGATATATATATATATATATATATATATTGATATTGAAATCAACATGTCAATCATCTTAGCATTAACATCATTAAACTCTACATGAAGAAAATACTTAAAATAATGACAATCAAAATTTATGCATAATAAAAACATATACAACTAATATGCATGCATTCTAAAGACATTCCACCTATCCAATCCAAGTATTGAACCTGGGAGATCTAATACAATTTTGTAACCATCACTCTGATATCTACCTAGTTTCATTAGCTTGCCATGGTAAACAAGAGAGGAGGAGTTACTATGACATGGACCGACCTCCTACATCTCATTAAGGAAGTGGGGCCACCATTGACGAAAAAATGGCAACTCATAGAATTATACAGGGGCTATAGGTCACTCAAAGGTTATGTAACCAACCTAGGTGGCCAAAACCTGAGTTTCAGACCCTTTTCTCTGACCTGGGTTCCCCAACACTCCCACAAAAAAGCCTCCATGTGGTTTGATTCCTACAACTGCATGCACAAGCCTACACCCATGCATTTTCAACCTAAAATGTCCGCTTTTGAGCACATGGTCCCTGATTCTAAGCCTAAATTCATAGTCAACCTCCACACCACTTCCTAGATTTTAGTGAGAATTTCCAGAATGATAAATGACATCAAGACAAAGCCATTCATAGAAAATTTGATCAAAGACATTACCTAACTAGGCCTAACCATGACAGTCATTCATCAAACATGTTGAGGACATCTAACCTACAGGTCATTAATGCATATTTAAAAATAGAGGTATGAAACTTATCTCAAAATTTTCAAGAAGGTCTAATGCCCTCTCGTAATAGCTGCAATTATATCTATTTTCTCATGATCATAACCCTTCCATTAACAAATCAAAAGACATCAGGATCCATAGCTAGAACATGTTATGAAACCATACTTATAACCAACATATAACTATAATAGTAGCAAGTATAATTACTCATGAAATATAAGAGGAAAATATCTCTTATTAACATATGAAAAATCTAATGTCATTTTTATCCAATCAACCCCAAGCCATATTCCACGTGTGAATGTGGGATGTCATGTAATAAACCAAACAAAACCAAACCATGACTTTTAGAGGCCAAACTAGCTCAACCCTCAACTAGCGATGCAACCTAATGGTCTGACATCACTAACACCAACCAAATTAGTCTCTACCCAAGCTATCTAGGGCTTCAGAGCATTTGTCTCAAACGTGGTTCTATGAAATAATAACTCAACCTACAACCTTCTAGGGCTGCAGAGCTTGTCCAACCCAAATCGAGGATTAGTAACTCAACCCACCAAGGGCTCCAGAGAATTTGTCCAACCTAGGCTTTACGACTAGTAACTCAACCCATGTTGTTCTGGGGATCTAAAGTATTTGTTTGAACCAACGGCTCCAGGAACTAGTAACTCAACCCATGTGAATAACGAACCTGGTAACCAATAAAAAACAACAAGTGGAAAAACCCACAATACCATGGCTATCTAAGAAATGTCAAGACGAGTAAAAACCACTGTAAATCTAGGAAATCCTCCATGCCAATGAAAAATCATTACGATATAATAAAATGCATATACCATGCATCCATAATCAACAAGGAAAATCACACATACAACTCGATACCTGGAAGGAAATCCATTTTATTTGGTCATCCCATTGTCCCCTTTCACTTTACTTCTTTTCCTTTTCTCCAAATCCAATGAAAACTAGAGTGCTCCAAGCGTGCTCCAACAATGCTCCAATATTTCTCTAAGTGTGCAAGAGTATGAGAAAGAGAGAATAGAATGAGAATGCAAAAGACTGAATTAGAAAAATCATTAACTAACAAAAGCTTCAACTGATCATCATAAGCGTTTTTACCATTGAGACCTCTATTTTCTTCATTTTTCTTCAATTTCCTCCTCATGCAATTCTTTGATCTTTCATCTCCCTCTTCTCCTATTTTCCATTATTTTCATAAGTAGAATTCCACTTAATGACAATTTTCCTTTGCCAATCTATTTTCCAATTTCCATAGTCATTTATTAATCACCAATGATCCCCATCATTATGTTTTGTACAACATTTAGCTTCGAATACATGTCCCATGACCTATGTTATTATTTTTTATTTATTTACATATGAAATCAACCAGGGGATGTTACAAGTACTGTATAGAAAAATATAAAAAGTACCTTTAAGTTGGTACCATCCTAAGGATATGTAAGTGTTAGGACTGTATATGCTTAAAGATATGGAACAAGTGTTAAATAAGTCAAGGAAAATGTGAAAATAACTCAGGATAAACAGAAGAGTTATGTAGACTTGAAAAGAGTTCAAAGTGAATTCAATGTTAGTGATCATGTATATTTAAAAGTGAAACCATAGAAAATAAAACTTAGGCTTGGCAACTATGCCAAGCTATCACCCAGATATTGTAGACCTTTTGAGGTGTTAGCAACAATTGGACCAGTTGCTCATCAACTTTCTCTTCTAGGAAATATACAAATTCACAATGTATTCATGTATCCTTCTTAAATAAATATGTACATGACTCAACTCATATAATTTATTGGATGGTTGTACAGGTAGAAACAAAGGGAAATTTCCTCGCAAAATTTCTATGTATTCTAGAAAAAATGGTAGTCATGCTCTAGAATAGAAACATAGCTCAAGTGAAAGTTTCATGGAATTATTTCATCCCAGAAGAGGTAACGTTGGCATTGGAGGATGCCTTTAAAGAAGCATATCCATCTCTATTTTAGAAAGATGGAATGGATTCCAGAAATTGTGAGAATATACCACGATGATATTAAATTCAATAGGGGGAGGATGTGATATCCCCTTACTTGAAAATTTTATGAAAATTTCTATATGGTTAAGTGTGATTGTTGTTTGAATTTTGAGAACCTATTTGGAATACTAGTTTATTAGTCTTCTATTATTAATAAATATTAAATTTTAATTTGTAATTATTATGATGTTAATGAAAATAGAGAAGTTTGGAATTTAATGCAAAAGCTACATTTGGATGAAGAGGAAAATGCTAGAAGTTAATGTTGGTTATTGATTACCCATTGATTAAGTCCCAGACATCTAATATGAATGATTTGATTCTTTATGATTATGGAAATGATTGATCCATAAATTCCCTAGAAGATATGATGTTATCTTTGGGAGTGGGAAGTAGAGCTCATAAATGTGCTAGTAACTACTTGCCACCTCTTGAATGAGGTGGAGGTACTTATCAACTACTAAAGTAATGGTAAGGGAGTAATTAATACTTTTCATCTTGTTGAAGAAGTAGTAACATAGTGTTGAACTTGTGAAAAGGGAAAGAAAGGGACAAAAAGGAAGGGTTGAAATACCTATCCTCGGGGGGACACTTTCTGAAAGAAATATGTCAAAGTTTAGGTGGAGCTTGTGAGATCATGTATTAGTTTCCAGAATTTGAATTTTAAGTTGATATGTCTTATTTTCTATATGTTCATAAAAAGGTGAACTTTTTAAGTTATGTTTTATATGTTTTGCAAATCTATGGTGTGAAATAGAATGTTAGAAGAATCGATAGAAAGTTGCAAGAATGCACATAATGTATTATGTTTAAGCATATTACTTTAAGAATTCAAACAATGAAAATTTACAGTAAATGCTAAAGAAAAAATAAGAGAATTAGTTGCTTAAATTCATTACTAGTGATATTGATAATGTATGATTATTGTGTGAGTTTTTAATATGGATTGAAAAGAACAATTGTGTCTTGAAAGTATTTTTATCAGAATTGATAGAGAAGTTTATACATATAACATTCTATGATTTGGGAATACAATCATAAAAGAAATAGGAAAGATTATCAAATCATTATATAAGTTATTATTTAAAATATCAACTAAGTCCTATTGACAAAGGGTTAAAGTAACAACTCTAGTGGTATATAAGAGAAAGAAACACAAATATCACCAATATGTATTGTGAAATAAATCTTCACATAATTTCTAGGTATCTAGAATTCGTAAATATATTTATTTCTGAATATGGTAAATTGAAGTAAAATCCACAACATATTATTATAATACATATGCTATGTACTAAAGTAAAAAAGACCTGATAAATATAAATATCAAACAATAAATTGAGAATAAGTAGATCTGTATCATTTCTCTAATTATATAATCATTAGCTAAAAACACTTTAATTATGTTTACATTATCAATTGGGAAAATGTTTAAATTCTCTAAATTTATTCGTGCAAAAATGGAAATAATTATTAAATGAACCAATGTAGTTTTATTATCAAAATATTATAAAAAAGCAATATTTTTTCTATTATAACATAGATTTTATTACCATTGAAGTTTAGTCAAATAAGACGAAAAATATGTTACAATAATCAAATGTTTTGGGTATAAATACCCTTAAGAAATATACAATTTTAGGCACAAAAAGCCTGTAGAGTGTAATCTTCCTAAAAGGAAGAGTAACTCAAAATATCAGTTTAAGAATTGAAACAAATGAGAGATGCTCTTGGTAGATTGCCTTGAACATAGATTCATGTGCAAGAAGACAAATAACAAAGGGTTTTAGGGTCATCTGACTTGGAACAAAGTAGTGGAAACCTCCATGAGAAACAGGAAGAAATATGAATAATGTCTTCAAAGGAAAATATTTTTAATTAATCTTGAAGGAGTATGTACCTATGAATACACAAATAGGAAACACAAATTATTCCAGTTATTAATGTTATAAGTAAGTAACATACATTACAAGAGAAAGTGAAACTAATGTTTACCTAAAAATATGTTCATGCACAAAAAGTTCCATTATAACTCTGCAAGATTAGTAGACAAATGTAAATAAGAGTTTAAATTTTATACATTAGAGTAATTTAGAATTTATTGTGAAACAACCATCTAAAAAAATTAATTGTAATTTATTAGGACTTATACTCCTGAAGAAATCATATGTAAATAACCCAAAAAATGAAAAACATAATTAAGAATTACATATAAATAATTAGGTAATCCTATAGGGTTATAAACCCTAAAGAGCATTTAAGGTAAACTACACATAATAGAACTAATAAATATAAGAAGTAGAGCCAAACTACTCCCATACATTTACTTTTATGGCCATCGTGACATTAATAAATGTAACTTCATTAGCAACTATTTCAAAATAACCAGCTAGGGTTATGTTTTCCCTTGGGAAAACTTGACGGTGACACCAATAGGCTACAAAAAGAAAGAATGAGTTTACGAAGGATAATAAATTACCATGTGCCAAAACTATTGAACAATCCCACCACAAGAGAAGGCTTAAAACAATGGACAAAGCGATAATATTGAAACCGTAATGTTCCTTATGCGTAAATCGTAATGAAGAAAGGAAAACCTATGTATACAGAACTAAGGGTAAACCTCGGGAATAAAATTTAACAAGATTTACTACCTGGACAAAGGAGGAACCATCCACTAAAATAAAACAATAATTCATGCCAAGAATTGAAATGGTCATGCAAGGACTCCAACTGCCTTACACTAAAAATATAAAAGGGTTAAAATTGAGAATATAATAGGCATAAGATGAAAGTAACAATTTACGAAAGAAAATAATTGAAACCCATAAAATAACTAAATGAGTATGGGTGTAAACAATTCAAAATTACCTTGTAATGACAACAACCCAAAATCACAATAAGAGCAAAAAATAAGCTCGAAAACCTTTACATGATCCTCAAATAGAATTGAACAAAAAAGTTAGGAAAATTGTTAGTATGAGAGAAATGTATAGTATAAATGAGTGCTTACAAAGCTTAAGGAAGAATCAACTAATAATAATTGTTATACCTTCAATTGAGTCAACGATGTGACAAAAGTGTATTCATCAATTTCTATCTAGACCTTGTAAAATAACCTCAGAAAACTAAAAAAATCCAAACTCCATTATCATTGAAATTTATAGAATAATGAAATTAGTTACATAATAGTTAAAAGACTTTCCTGAAGAGACGAGGTTTCAAGTGAATTAACTGACAACGTGTAAGATAGTCATAGAAATGTGGAGATGAAACCCTAATCACAATTAACCATAGACATGAATAGAATCAATCCTAACCATTGATGTTAGGTTTACAATCATCGAAATTTGGGTAAAGACAGCTGGATAGAAAATAAGTTTCCATGTGAATCGATCATTCTACAACCAAACACCACCTATAAACCACATTGTTCCATCAAGAAAATAGGCTACAATTTTAAAAGTTAAACCTACACATGTTGATGAGCCCCGAATTGGGTAACTTATTGGGCTCATTTTGCCTAATTTTTCTTGATAAATCCACCATTTTTCATAGTTTATGCATGTTTTTTTAGTATGTTTATGTTAGTTGAACGAATGAGGGTGGTCCCTTTACTAAGAAGGATAATACGTAGTTATTTCAGGTTTTTTGGACAAATTTTGGAACAAAGCCAAGCAATTATGAGCCTAAAGACAGCCAAGCATGAAGGAACAAGGGGGAGGATGCATAGGAGGGATGTCTCTTGCATTAAATGCCCCTTCCTCGAAATCTCCACCCTCAACTTGGAGCTCAGCAGACCACCAAAATGAATCCTAAAGTCAACAGAGCAGCTTGGTGAAAAGTGATTGTTTACTAGGAGTTGGGACAACCGAGACCCTTGAGGTAAGGAGGGCTGCTGAGGCCCCTCGTATGTCATAAATAGGAAGGCTTTCAACCTTCGTAGATTAATTTTTGGACTGTTTTTATTTTGCACTAGAGTGCTGCTATTTTCTCAACTCATTTTCGTAGCTGTTGTTGTGTAACATTCTTAAGACATGGTTATTTTTGAGTAATGGAAAGCAACTTTATTTGGCATCATTTCTGAGTTTCTTTAGGAGCCTGCAGCTCTTGGGGTTGGGCCGAACCCAAGTGCCAAGGCTTCCTTCATGTACTGTTATTTGTTTTTTATGTCTTTGCAAAATAATTTATGTTAAGTATATTGACATCTTGTTGGTTACTTAGAATATAGTTGATGGTTAAAGGTTTTTTCATGTTCAAATTTCCTTGATAGGTGAATCACAGGGAAGATATTCAGAAAAACGCTACCAAGCACCTTGGATCTCACCTCCCCCTCACTGGAATCATGAGCTGGGACCAATGTGACTTTGTTGCCACCCAAAACATTGTCTCTGCTTCACCAAGCAATTATTAGTGTTAGAATCTCATTTGCAGGACTTGATATCAGTTTTGGTTGCATGTTTAGGTTTATGATTGCTTAGCTACATAGTTATTTCACCTGATTTGATTAGAAATAGACTTCTTTTCCATTTCTTTGCTGTTATCTATGTCAGAATAGGTTAACGTAACTAGGTCTTTGATTTTCTAGGTTCTTGTTTGTTCTGTTTAAGAAATAACTTGCAGAGCTTCTGTAACACTTCTCTACCTACCCGTACTCCATAAATCCCACTTTCTTCATCCTCTACTTAGAACCCTTGCCTCACATTTGTCACATTCGTTCACTTTGCCCTCATTCTCATCCTTTTTGTGCAACATCGTTCTACCCCTCCTTGAACAAATCCAACCATCCTCGCCACTCCTCAACTCCATCTACCAAGTCATGAACTTCCTTACACCCCTATCTCACCTCCATACCCATTCCTTCATCTTTCTTCCTCCATCCATCCTCCAAAATCCCATTTCTGGACATCCTGTAGAAAATTATAGACATCCTATAGAAATTCCATAACATCCTGTAGAACACCTGTAGACTTCCTATAGAAGCTCACGAAAGTGGTTTCTTGATAGCCAAACTCTGTGAAACTCTATGGAAGGGTGCTAGGGACCCCTTAGGCCCTCTCTAAACCTTCCCAACCTCCTGCAAGAATTTCCTCTCACTGATCCACCTCTGCACAGTCAAAAACAGTGAAAGCACATGCATGATAATTCTGACAACTCATTCAAAAATACAAAAAGATGTTTCCTTCAGATAGAAGTAGCTTAGACACATGTATTTTACCTTCTTAGAAGTAATGGCATCTCTTTTAGTAGCTTGCATCCTCCTTTTCGCATCAGTAGGGCTAGCTGGTAAAATTAGGGTTTGTTAGGGTTTGTGTTTTCTTCCAGCTTTTCAGTTTCTTTCCACAAGTAGATTAGCTTTCTTCGAGTTAGCTTCCATCCATCAGTTAAAAAGCTTCTTCTCAGAGCTCATAGAAGTTGGTTTAAGCCCCTAGCGGACTTGTGCCAGCTGACCAAATGACAACTGTGGCAAGAGCTAGTACTTGTGCATACAGAACCGTCACTTCCAAGTTTGTTATGAACTACTGGGTTGATAAAAGTAAAGAAGGGAGTCTTAGGAGTGGCAACATTATTGATGCAATACTAGAGCCCACCATTATTTTTGGTTTCGTTGTCGGGGAAGCATCAGAGTATTTGTGATTGCTGTCTTTCTTCTATTTTCTACTACAACCTTCTGCCTAGTAGTTTATTTCATTTCCATTCTGCAATTTCATTTCCGGAAAAGTATACTAGACATTTCCTACTTTCCTAGACTAGCATTTCAATTACGCAATTTCAATTCTACAAGCGTAGCCTAGCATTTCAATTCTACAAGTGTAGCCTAGCATTTCATTCCTGCAATTTTCCTTCAGCAACATAGATTAGTTCTTTCCTGCTTTCATTTCAATTCTCCATTTTCATTTCAGCAAAGATAGAATTTAGTTAGTTGTAGTTCAATCTCTTTCAATTTTGTAGGTACAAGCAGAAAAGAAAAGAAAAAAAATAAGCAAAAATATTTCATTTTATTCCTCGTAGGAACAGAGAAAATACCAGAAAATTCTTACCCAACACCCCCACCACATCATTGAGTCACCCTTCTCTCTTCTTTGGTGGCCGTGATCTAGAAGAACCTATAGGTGAACCTCCTGAGATATATGAAGATCTTATAAAAGAAGAAGAGTAAGAGAACATCCCTCTCAAGATCATGGCTGAACACAGAAATGGTATAGGAGATAACGAGAGAATAGAAGGTGTCTTTCCCATCCGAGAGACCAATGGGGACATGAAAATGAAAAACATAAGTCCCTCAGCCTTACCTCACTTCCATGGATTGACCAATGAAGACCCTGATACCTTCCTGTTTGAGTTTTCTATCCTTTGTCGAACTTATGACTATGCTGAGGATGAACAAAAGTTGAAACTCTTTCCCTATACCCTCAAGGATGCAACACTGCACTGGTTCATGGGGTTACTTGGAAACAGTATCACCACTTGGGCTCAGATGAAACAGGCCTTTAACAACAAATATCGGGACTACTGTAGGTCAAAGGAAACAAAGGGAGAAATATTTCGGATGACCATGGGAAATGATGAGTCTTTAGAAGACTACGAGGAAAGGTTCTAGCTTAGCTATAAATGGGCTAGGTGCACACTTGACCCTAAATCTCTGAAGTTGGTTCTGCTCCGAGGAGTCCCAGAAAACCTGCTAGATACCTCTTACTTGCTAGCTGGAGGAGACATCTACCAACTGTCTTATGAGGACATAAAGATTGTGTTTAGAAACCATTCTAGGGCAGCCCAGAAAAGAGGTAGGGGGAATGCGCTTTCAGCTAGCACCACATTCTCCAAGCACGAGTTTGCTAATCAAATGGAAGACCTCAAGAGTGAGATGAGACAAACCATTGCCATGCAACTTGATACTTTCCGAATCCAACAAAAGAAAGAGGAAGATAAGAGGTCTTTGGCCATTTTCTGTCCCAGATGTACGAGGAAGCACCCTAAGAATGAGTGTCCATTGCACTCAGTAGAGGTATGCTTCATTTGTGAGGAAGACCACCGCACAAACCAATGCCCAACCTTACCTGGATTTAAAGCCATGTACCTAGGGACTGAGGCAACAACTGAACCTCTCTACTTCCTCAACCAAAGGAGGCTACATGGGCCCAAACCTTACCAACAGGGGATGCAAGGGACCTCCCAAGCTTATTATAGCCCCAACCAATTTTCTCACATACTTTCTTGGGGTCCCCCTGCTCATCCTTCCTGGTCCACACCTCCTCCGTAGTCTTATCCATCTTAATACCATGCTCAACCTCCTGCTCATTCGTTTCCCTCACCTATCCAGCCACAGCCTTAGTGGAATGCACCTCAGCAGGGGTGGAGGCCCCAATACAACTGTCTTCCCACCATTTTTGCCTCCACCACCTACTCAACCACAACCATTACCTCCCATTCCTCCAAGACAACCCCAGATGCCTGCCCAACCGAACCCGAACCCCAACAATAGACAAGCCCAACAGGTATACACTAGGGAAACAACATGCCCTACCTATGTTGTGGAGATCCAGGAGATCAACCTGTGATTTGGGAAGGTCCTTCTAGATCACCAACTTCCTCCCCTAGAGGATGAGGAAGAAAAATAGGAAAGTGAACCCAAAGCCATTCCACCCTTTCTTGAGCGACTAAGAGTAACCACACAACCAAACCCAAAGGAGACTGAACTTCTGGGAGAACTTAAGCAGTTGTGTGTGAAAATACCACTTCTCCAGGGCATAAAAGATGTACCAATATACAACAAATTGATCAAGGAGAAGTTTTTCAGGCACCCAGGCAGGCGAAAGAGAGATGCCCAGACTATTAATGTCATAGGACAACTGTCCGATCTAATGTTGGGGCAACTAATCTGTCCAAAATATTTGGACCTTGGAAGTCTTGTAGTTGATGTCCACATCAATGGAACCATAATCCCCCACACCTTGATTGATCTAGGGGCTGCCATTAATGTGATGACTAGGGACACTATGCTTAAACTCAACCTTTAGAGTTCCTTGAGGAAGACCTCGATAGTGCAGCAGTTAGCAGACCTCTCCATCGTGACTCTCGAAGGGATTGTGGAAGATGTCTTGGTCTCTATTGACTCTTGGGAGTACCCTACGGACTTCTTGGTCCTTCAACCAATGGAAAAACTTACTGGATACACCCTCATCTTGGGAAGGCCTTGGTTAGCTACTGCGGATGCTTACATCAGTTTTCAAGCCGGAAGCATGACCATCAAGAATGTGCCTATGTCCAAGCAGCTAGTCCTCTATCCTCCTGCCCAACCTCTGTTAGAACATGACTTACACTCTGGTTGGAAGAGGGAGATGAGGACGAGGTCTACTTTGCACCTTTGTGCACAATAAAAGCCACTAGGGGAGGCCCTCAAACCAAGGATGACTTGATTGAGAATTTGATTCAAAATCCACCTCCTAGTGCACTATCATTAGAAGAGTTGGTGGAAGATACCCAAGCTAGTGCTTTAGTCGACCTCTATGTGACTGATCCGACCTCTCCCAGAGTTAAGAGTTTGGAATTTGGCCTGGAGAGAACCTTAAAGATCAGCTCCTCCTTATCTCCCTCCCAGGAGAAGGAGTTGTGTAGCTTATTGAACAACCATTTGGATGCTTTCGCTTGGAGCTATAAGGAGATGAAAGGAGTCCACCCTTCAGTCTGTACCCATCACATCTACATTAAAGAGGATTGTAAACCAGTCAGGTAGCCTCAAAGGAGAATGAATCTAGCCCTTAAAGACATCGGCAAGGAAGAATTGCAAAAATTGCTAGATGCAGGATTCATCTACCCCATCTCTGATAGTGAGTGGGTTTCACCTCTAGTGCTTGTGCCCAAGAAAAATGGGAAGTGGAGAATATGTGTAGATTACCAAGAACTTAACAAAGCCGCCAAGAAGGACCATTTCCCTTTGCCTTTCATAGATCAGGTGTTGGATGGACTAGCAGGAAAGAAGTTCTTTTCTTCCCTAGATGGGTTCAGCGGGTATAATCAGATCCAAATTAGCCCAGAAGACCAAGATAAAACCACATTCACTTGTCCATGAGGTACCTTTTCCTACTGGGTCCTTCCCCTTGGGTTGTGCAACGCTCCTGCCACTTTCCAGAGGGCAGTATTGAGCATATTTGCTGAACTGGTTCACGATTTGGTAGAAACCTATATGGGTGATTTTACTCCTTATGGGTCCAACTTCCAAGAAGCATTGACTAACCTGGGAAAAGTTTTAGCCAAATGTATTGAGATGAACCTGTCTCTCAGTCTCGAAAAATGTGAATTCCTGATGACTGAAGGGACCATGCTAGGTCATACAATTTCTCAGCAAGGATTACAGGTGGATCCTAACAAGATCTCTATCATCCAAAAGGTTCCACCTCCCCAAAAGGTCAGATATGTTTGGAGTTTTCTAGGCTTGGCAGGATATTATAGAAGATTCATCAAAGATTTCAGTAAGCTAGCGTCGCCATTGTTTAGCCTCTTAGGGAAAGATGTTGAGTTTAAAAGGATTGATGACTGCCAAGGGGCTCTGGATGAGTTGAAAGATAAGCTGGTATCTACCCCAATCTTGAGAGGTCCAAACTGGGCCCTACCTTTTCACATCCACACTGATGCCTCGAACAAAGCCATAGGGGCAGCCTTAGGACAAGTTGAGGAAAATTTGCCATATGCCATATACTTTGTTAGCAAAAACCTGTCCAAGGCAGAGATGAACTATACTGTAACCGAGAAAGAGTTCCTAGCCATAGTCCATTCCCTAAACAAGTTCAGACACTACATCACTGGTTATCAAACATTTGTACACACTAATCATGCTACGATTAGATATTTAATGAATAAACCTGATTTGAATTCTCGTATCATTAGATGGTTACTTTTTTTGCAGCAATTTGATTTGACTATTGTCGACAAGCCAGGTAAGGAAAATGTTTCCGCTGACTTCCTGTCTAGATTGGATCTACCTGCAGGTGAAGAGGGGACAGTGGGTGACCAGATGCCAGATGAAAACCTGTTTGTTATCTCAGTACTCTCTCCATGGTTTGCTGATATAGCAAACTACTTGGTCTCAGCACAGTTCCCTCTGCATCTATCCTCAAAGGAGAAGAGCAGAATCGTGAGGAAGAGTGCCCCATTCACCTGGATCGGGGGCAACCTGTTTAAACTTTGCCTAGAACAGATCTTGAGGCTTTGTGTTAGGGAAGAGGATGTCTTTGAAATCCTCCTAGCCTATCACGATGGGCCCTGTGGAAGCCACTTTGCAGCAGAAAGGACAGCCTTCAAAATTCTACAGGCAGGCTGCTATTGGCCTACTCTTCATCAAGATGTCAGAAGATACATCAGCCAGTGTGACCAATGTCAGAGGATGGGAAAACCGACTCCAAGGGATGAAATGCCCCTCCAACCTCAAGTGAATTTTGAACCATTTGAGAAGTGGGGCATGGATTTCGTGGGACCTATCAACCCTCCTTCAAAACAAAGGTCTTACATCATTGTGTGCACCGACTACCTGACAAAGTGGGCAGAAACAAAGGCAATCAATGCAGCGACAGAAGAGAAAGTGGCTGAGTTCTTAAGGGAAAACATCTTCTACAAGTTTTTCTTCCCAAGAGAGTTAGTCACTGATCAAGGAAGCCAGTTCACGTCTAACTTGATTGAAGACCTGCTCGCTCATCACAAGATCAAGCAAAAAACTTCGACCCCATATCATCCACAAGCAAATGGACAGGTGGAAGTCACTAATATAGCACTGGAAGGGATTTTGACTAAGGTGGTGAGCAGCAGCATAAAGGATTGGGCAGATTTCCTTATTGAGGCCACCTAGGCCTACAACACCACTTGGAAAACTACAACAGGTTTCACACCTTATGAGCTGGTCTATGGGAAGGAAGCTTTGTTGTCCATAGGGTTCGAGTACAACACATTGAGGGTGGTAGATCAACTTGACCTAGATCTCAGCCATGCTCAACGTGAAATATTACTGAAGCTGAATGGATTAGATGAACAAAGAATGCAGGCCCTCCTCCACTTAGAAGTAGTCCAACTTCAGAGGAATATATGGCACGACCGACACCTTAATGAAAAGCAATTCCAGTCGGGAGATTGGGCGCTACTGTATGACTCAAGATAGAAGGAATTCAAAGGGAAGCTGAGGAAAAGATGGTTAGGACCATATACAGTGGAGAAATGCAATGACAATGTTTCAGTCCTCATCAGGATCATTGATTAAGAAGCCATCCCCATGCTCGTCAATGGGCATCGACTGAAAATCTATAGGAAACCACTTTCGAGGCAGGAGTTCATTGAAACTCTGGAAAAATCAGTGCTAGTAGTGGAGCAGGGCTCCGCCTCTATTCCACCCACACCTTGATCATCAAAAAAAAAAGAACACAAAAATAAAAACGATCCTTGGGTGAAAACCTCTTTGAGGTGCCCAGGGCAGACAGTGAAGGTGAAAAACTCATGGAGGCACCCCAACTGTCTCTAGAGAAATAAAAAAAAGGGGAATAAAAAGATCCTTGGGTGAAAACCTCTTCGAGGTGCCCAGGGTAGATAGCAAGGGTGAAAACCTCATTGAGGCACCCTAGTTGTCTCTCTAAAAAAGAAAAGAAAAAAGAAATAGAAGGAAAAAGAAAAAGAAAACATGCTTGATCTCTGTGAAATAATTGTAGGTTGCAGTGAATACTTTGTAGGAAAAGAGGGGGCAAAATGAGGACATAATTCCATACCAAGCTCCAAGACATCCCTTCAAACACTCCCTCCATGGCCACTCACCTCTCCTAGGATTTGGTCACATTCAGGTCAAGATTGGGATTTCTACCGGAAGTTCTGGGCTTTCTGCAGGAAGTTCCAGGTCTTTCTACAGGAAGTTCCAGGCATTTCTACAGGAAGCTCCAGGCATTTCTACAAGAAGTTATGAATTTCTACTGGAAACATCCTGTAGAACAATCAGGCGAGCTAAATTTGATTCTGAAAGGGAATCTGATGGTTGGGATCAATTTGTTAGGCCTGCAGCCACCCGTCTATTCAATCCAACACCATGTGGTGCCCTATTCCATCTCTTGACACCTCTTTCTCCCACCTAGTTGTGTGTTCCTGCAGAGTCATTTTAGAAACCCTGTCTTCCTCAGGTTGACAGCAAAGAAAAAAAAGGAAAATTTCAAGTGGAAAAAAATCAAGCAGCAGAGGCTCGCACACTCCACCTGTTCAAGCTCCATCTAGACTCTTCATCAGTGAATGTAGCCTTGCTCGCTTAGCTTGCATCCCAGGAGGAGAAGCAACTACAGGACATCCTATAGGAATCATGTAGTAGCTGATCCGACTGGCACACATACTCTGGAGTTAGTGGTAGCTGAAATCGACACAGGGGATCTATAAAAAGGCTTCTGTTGGACAAGAACAAATCCTCGACAGTTGAAACCAGACAGAACCTGTGCATGCAGCGTTCACAACTGGAAGATCGGATTTCAAAGCCATGCATACAACATTAGCAAATAAAAGAATGGGTGCTAGCACCTGTGCATGTGGTAGTAGTAAGCGAGACAGTGATTCCAAGGTCCAAAGTCTGCATAGCGCGTCCACGGCCATGCAGGTAAGTGTGTAACCTCGTTCGTCAATTGCATGAACTATACTTCGAAAAATTACATGTCTGTGAAAATGGGTGGATTGAATGAATTCGGTGGCCAGTCAACTGGCCACCCTGAGCGAGTTACACCTGGCCACCCTGAGCGAGTTACACCGCTTCATGGGATCCGAACAGTCTCAGTTACGTTCAAACTGGTCAAAGAGTTGTGCAGTTGACACGTGTGGAGTGTCTAGTCGGGGAAATCGGCGGACTGACAGTGGTGGCAGTGGTTAATAGCAGAGGGGAAGTAATGGCGGCCAGAGACACGCAGAAGAATAATGGCCATGACGTTGGTTAAAGATTCGGTTCGGCCACCTCACCCCCTCGCCATGAATTTCACTGCAGTTCAAAATTCTTGGCTGAAGATTCGCACACCCACTGATCATTGGCATTTGCAACGTCCTGGCCAAAGTACTCGTCCTCCGCTTCCACACTCTGTTAACAGTCGTCCTCCACTGAGCTTTTTAGCCCGTTTCAAAGTTCTCCCGCATCCCGAGCTCGTTCAGAAGCGCAAGAACATCCTATAGAAGCCGGCAAGCATTCTACAGGAAGAAGTTCTACAAGAAGTACATCATAGCCTTCCAGAATGAAGAAGCTTGGTTTCTCTTCGACAAATTTGAAGTTTCGAGGGAGGTAGGCTAGAAAACACTCTCCCATGCATGGTATATTTTGAAAGGTGGTGAATTTCATTGTCTGGAGTAGGAGAATTAGAGACAAGTCTACCTGTGAGTCAAAACCAATGGTTTGCCTTTGTGTCGCACGAAATTTCTCAGTCAGGTCTGCGTCAAATTTCTCTTCCACGGTTCTTGTTAAAAGATATTTTTTCCTGTAGAAAAGATAAAGCACTGAGGGCTAACCTGTGCATGAAAAATTTGAATTTGCATGGTTGTATGTATGCTAGTGATGGAAATTAAGCTCTGTGTCATGTCCGTGGAAACTTAATTCTCCCTGTTACACACAGATAGTCGAGTTTTGGGCAACAAAAGCATTAGAACCGAGAATTGGTGGAGATTAACTTATAAACACCTGAGAGAGTCTGGCTTGAAGATTAGAGGAAACAATAGAATAACAGTCCTATTCTACTCAGAGAATTGAAACAAAGTACTCTCACCATGCCAGGGGGGTTTATTAGAAAGGAACCCTCGGATTCCAGAAAATTGCGTGAACATCCCGCAGTAGTGGACCTCTTCACCCATGCCAATTGGATGACCTTTTGTGACAAAAGTCAGGGTCACAACGATTAGATAACGGAGGAATTCCTAATGTCCCTAAAACCTAAATAAAAAACACTAGCCACTGTGAACTTCAGAGGGTTGACCCTGTAGCTTACCCCTGAACTCATCAGTCGAGTTACGGGTTTGCCATTAGGGGTACCCTGGAGCAAAGAGGAAAGAGCATTAGGCCAAAAATCCAAGAAAGAATTCTTCTTACCTGAGGAACATTTTGCACAAGACAAGAATGGGGTAAGGAGGGCCAATTTACATCCTCTGTGGAGCGAAGCCAGTCTCCAAATTATGAAATACATTACCTGTGAGGGGCAGTTCAATATTGTTTACGGCTATAATTTCCAGTTGCTGAAAGAACTAAGACATGGGTTGGATTTACGCCAGAGCAGAAGTTAAGCATCCCCTATTTTCTCTTGCAATCATTGATTGAATGTGGCACAAAATTGAAGGAACGAACACCAGATCAGCTAGCCCATCATGGGCTCATCAAGCTTTTGGTAGAGGATGCCCTCCATACCTACACTATCCCCCTCTCCTAGGAAATTTTCCGCAATATGTCCAAAGATGATGATATAAGAATTTTGGCCGAGGAACTCACCTCATCCAGCAATGAAGAAGGGAAACACCTTGAAGCTGGAGAGAAAGCTAGTGGCAAAGAAACATAGGACAAACCACCACAGAAAGAGCAGAAGGAGAAACAAGGAAAAGGCCAAGTTACTGAACCTAAAACTGTGGGAGGACCAATGGCACAAACACCCAGGGAGAAACAAGTGCAAAGTAGAGCGAAGAGGACTGGAAAAGCCCAAACAAAGGAGATCACAACCAAGGCAACCAAACAAGAGTTAAAAGCAAAGACACATACAGCCAAATAGGCCAAAACAGTTTCTACAAGAAGTCTAAAAATAGTTTCTACAGGAAGCCTGGAAACAGTCGACACAACACTTTCTACAGGAAGTATGGAAACAGAGCAACAAAAGGAGAAATCACCCGAGATCTTGGCCAGGGAGGCAGCAGCTATGCTGGCCACCTTAAGCACATCTCCAAAGCAAAAAGGGAAGCGAAAAAGGGAGCCTTCTAAGTATTTTAAGGCAACAAGAAGCATGCGGATAAAAACTGGCAGACCCTAGCCACAGTCAAAAGAGCCAATTACGATTTTGGACACCCCAATCAAACAAAAGGAAAGGTCTCCCCCAAAGGAATCCATCACCTATGAACGGGATAGCCCAAAGGCGTCCACTTGGAAATAAAGGATTAAACTCATGGACACAAAGACCTCTCTATAGGATGCTGAGACAATTCTACAGGATACGTTGGCTATACTAAAGGAGACCGAAAAACTGGAAGAAAAGGCAGTTAAATCATCCAAGGAGGAAGAGAAGAATGAAAACATTATGGAACCTAGCCCCCAGCCCAGCTTGGGCTCCTACTATAACATGTTAGAGGCCGGGAAGATAACTCCCCAAAAATTCACAGTACCACTATTCTTTGTGCTAGAAGAGGAGAGAGTGAGGACCCACACTTGGATGAAAATCGCCAAGTCCAAGGATGTGGTAGATAAAGGTCCCTTAGAGGAGCAACTCAAAGAGGCAAGGAGAGAATTGGCCATGGTACGACATGTAGAAAGCAGCCAGCGGGCCAAGCTATAGGAAGAAAATGAGTTGCTTAAACAGTAGCTACAGTCACAGGGAAACTTTAAAGAAGACAGGCCCCACACCTTGGGAGAATAGAAGCAACAGGAGGAGCCCACAACAACCAAAGAAACACTTGATGTACAATAGAAGAGAGATGGGTTGCAATCTGAAATAGAGGCACTGACTAGAAAACTACAGGAAAAGGAATTGCAAGCATCCCAGGAGATACAGTCTCTGAAACAACAGGTGCAGGAAAAGGAGGCCCAACTGGCCTGCATGGCCAGCTAGACGATGGAAGCTCTGCAGTGTAGGCAACCCACCAAATCATACGCCCTATACCTTAAGCATCAATGGTTACCATTTCAGATCAACACCTTGGCACAAAGGGGCATCACTCCATTTCAAACTTACGATCAATTCATGGTTGTATGTGATAGCAGCTCATCAGAGGACAAGGCCAAACAATCAGAGTTCTACCTACATAATTTGGCCCTTCCCAACATGAATTTTTGGGACCCCAACACTGCGGCAGGAGACGTACAGCTTATGGCCATTGCCTCTTGGCTAAATCATGAAGAAAAGAGAGCAGCAAAGGTCTGAAACATTATGGACAGGGAACTACATGACCCACTATTGATTAGAGCAGAACCGGAGGATCCTTTATCCTTAATATCCACCCACCAACACTTGGCCAACGACTCTCAGGCCCTACCCGATTACATGGGATGACAAGCTCAAGCCGTAGCCCATCTTGAGGACATGGAGAGACTGCTGGGGGACAACTGTGTTCATGCTTTCTCTTGGAGGTGGAATTCATTGTCCCACAGCCTAAAGATTAGAGAATAACACACTCCAACAACGATGAGGGAGGCCTTGGAAAGAGTACCTCTCTACAAACAGTCCATGCAGAATCATTAGGCCAACTAGATCAGCCTCAAGTTCAATCTTCCTTTGTTTTTGGGGCTGCTGGAAGGAGGCAAAGAAGAGGAGGAACACACACAGTGGGAAGAAGTGGAAAGAAAGGCCGGATTTCATGATCGTGAAGAAGGTATCACCTCAGAGGCCTGAGATGTGAGAGAGGCGGTCAAGGCAATCAAGGATGAGGAGCTGGAATAGTTTTTCAGAGGATGAGCAACCCATTTAGCAGGGGGTGATGATGAGCCCGGCATTGGGTAATTATTGGGCTCATTTTTCCTAATTGTTCTTGATCAATCCACCATTTTTCATAGTTTATGCATGTTTTTTGAGTATGTTTATGTTAGTTTAACGAATGAGGGTGGTCACTTTACCAAGAAGGCTAATACGTGGTTATTTCAGGTTTTTTGGCCAAATTTTGGAACAAAGCCAAGCAATTATGAGCCTAAAGACAGCCAAGCATGAAGGAAAAAGGGGGAGGATTAATAGGAGGGATTTCTCTTGCATTAAATGTCCCTTCCTCGAAATCTCCACCCTCAACTTGGAGCTCAGCAGACCACCAAAACGAATCCTGAAGGCAGCCGAGCAGCTTGGTGAAAAGTGACTGTTTACTAGCAGTTGAGACAATCGAGCCCCTTGAGTTAAGGAGGGTTACTAAGGCCCCTTGTATGGCATAAATAGGAAGGCTTTCAGCCTTGATAGGTTACTTTTTGGGCTGTTGTTATTTTGCACTAGAGTGCTGCTATTTTCTCAGCTCGCTTTCGTAGCTGTCGTTGTGTAACTTTCTTGAGACATGGTTATTTTTGAGTAATGGAAAGCAACTTTATTTGGCATCAGTTTTGAGTTTCTTTAGGAGCCTGCAGCTCTTGGGGTTGGGCCCAACCCAAGCTCCAAGGCTTCCTTCATGTACTGTTATTTGTTTTTTATGTCTTTGCAAAATAATTTCTGTTAAGTAGAATGACATCTTGTTGGTTACTTGGAATATAGTTGATGGTTAAAGGCTTTTTCATGTTCAGATTTACTCGATAGGTTAATCACAGGGAATATTTTCAGAAAAAGTCTACCAAGCACCTTGGATCTCACCTCCCCCTCACTGGAATCATGCGCTGGGACCAATGTGACTTTGCTGCCACCAAAAACACTGTCTTTGCTTCAGCATGCAATTATTAGTGTTAGAATCTCATTTGTAGGACTTGATATCTATTTTGGTTGCATGTTTAGGTTTATGATTGCTTAGCTACATAGTTATTTCACTTGATCTCATTGCAAATAGACTTCTATTCCATTTCTTTGCTGTTATCTAGGTCAGAATAGGCTAACATAACTAGGTCTTTGATTTTCCAAGTTCTTGTTTGTTCTGTTTAAGAAATAACTTGCAAAGCTTCTGTAACACTTCTCTACCTACTCGTACTCCATCAAGCCCACCTGCTTCATCCTCTACTTAGAACCCTTTCCTCGCATTTGTCACATTCATTCACTTTGCCCTGATTCTCATCCTTTTTGTGCAACATCGTTCTACACATCCTTGAACAAATCCAACCATCCTTGCCACTCCTCAACTCCATCTACCAAGTCTTGAACTTCCTTACACCCCTATCTCACCTCCATACCCATTCCGAGGGAGGTAGGCTAGAAAACACTCTCCCATGCATGGTATATTTTGAAAGGTGTTGAATTTCACTATCTAGAGTAGTTGAATTAGAGACAAGTCTGCCTATGTGTCAAAACCAACGGTTTGCCTGTGTGTCGCATGAAATTTCTCAGTCAGGTCTGTGTCAAATTTCTCTTCCACGGTTCTTGTTAAAAGATATTTTTTCCTGTAGAAAAGATAAAGCATTGTGAGGGCTAACCTGTGCATGAAAAATTTGAATTTACATGGTTGTATGTATGCTGGTGATGGAAATTAAGCTCCGTGTCATGTCTGTGGAAACTTAATTCTCCCTGTTACACACAGACAGTCAAGTTTTGGGCAACGAAAGCATTAGAACTGAGAATTGGTGCAGATTAACTTATAAACACCTGAGAGAGCCTGGCTTGAAGATTAGAGGAAACAATAGAATAACAGTCCTGTTCTACTCAGAGCATTGAAACAAAGCACTCTCACCATGCCAGGGGGGTTTATCAGAAAGGAACCCTCAGATTCTAGAAAATTGCGTGAACATCCCGCAGTAGTGGACCTCTTCACCCATGCCAATTGGATGACCTTTTGTGACAAAAGTTAGGGTCACAACGATTAGATAACGGAGGAATTCCTAATGTCCCTGCAGCCTAAATCAAAAACACTAGCCACTGTGAACTTCAAAGGGTTGACCCTGTAGCTTACCCCTGAACTCATCAGTCGAGTTACGGGTTTGCCATTAGGGGTACCCTGGAGCAAAGAGGAAAGAGCATTAGGCCAAAAATCCAAGAAAGAATTCTTCTTACCTGAGGAACGTTTTGCACAAGACAAGAATGGGGTAAGGAGGGCCAATTTACATCCTTTGTGGAGCGAAGCTAGTCTCCAAATTATGAAATACATTACCTGTGAGGGGCAGTTCAGTATTGTTTACGGCTATAATTTCCAGTTGCTGAAAGAACTAAGACATGGGTTGGATTTACGCCCAGAGTAGAAGTTAAGCATCCCCTATTTTCTCTTGCAATCATTGATTGAATGTGGCACAAAATTGAAGGAACGGACACCAGATCAGCTAGCCCATCATGGGCTCATCAAGCTTTTGGTAGAGGATGCCCTCCATACCTACACTGTCCCCCTCTCCTAGGAAATTTTCCGCAATATGTCCAAAGATTATGATTTAAGAATTCTAGCCGAGGAACTCACCTCATCCAACAATGAAGAAGGGAAACACCTTGAAGCTGGAGAGAAAGCTAGTGGCAAAGAAACATAGGACAAACCACCACAAAAAGAGCAGAAGGAGAAACAAGGAAAAGGCCAAGTTACTGAACCTAAAACTGTGGGAGGACCAATGGCACAAACACCCAGGGAGAAACAAGTGCAAAGTAGAGCAAAGAGGACTAGAAAAGCCCAAACAAAGGAGATCACAACCAAGGCAACCAAACAAGAGTTAAAAGCAAAGACACATACAGCCAAATAGGCGAAAACAGTTTCTACAAGAAGTCCGAAAACAGTTTCTACAGGAAGCCTGGAAACAGTCGACACAGGACTTTCTACAGGAAGTATGGAAACAGAGAAACAAAAGGAGAAATCACCCGAGATCTTGGCCAGGGAGGCAGCAGCTATGCTGGCCACCTTAAGCACATCTCCAAAGCAAAAAGGGAAGCGAAAAAGGGAGCCTTCTATGTATTTTAAGGCAACAAGAAGCATGCGGATAAAAACTGGCAGACCCTAGCCACAGTCAAAAGAGCCAATTACGATTTTGGACACCCCAATCAAACAAAAGGAAAGGTCTCCCCCAAAGGAATCCATCACCTATGAATGGGGTAGCCCAAAGGCGTCCACTTGGAAATAAAGGATTAAACTCATGGACACAAAGACCTCTCTATAGGATGCTGAGACAATTCTACAGGATACGTTGGCTATACTAAAGGAGACCGAAGAATTGGAAGAAAAGGCAGTTAAATCATCCAAGGAGGAAGAGAAGACTGAAAACATTATGGAACCTAGCCCCCGGCCTAGCTTGGGCTCCTACTATAACATGTTAGAGGCCGGGAAGATAACTCCCCAAAAATTCACAGTACCACTATTCTTTGCGCTAGAAGAGGAGAGAGTGAGGACCCACACTTGGATGAAAATCGCCAAGTCCAAGGATGTGGCAGATAAAGGTCCCTTAGAGGAGAAACTCAAAGAGGCAAGGAGAGAATTGGCCATGGTACGACATGTAGAAAGCAGCCAGCGGGCCAAGCTACAGGAAGAAAATGAGTTGCTTAAACAGTAGCTACAGTCACAGGGAAACTTTAAAGGAGACAGGTCCCACACCTTGGGAGAATAGCAGCAACAGGAGGAGCCCACAACAGCCAAAGAAACACTTGATGTACAATAGAAGAGAGATGGGTTGCAATCTGAAATAGAGGCACTGACTAGAAAACTACAGGAAAAGGAATTGCAAGCATCCCAGGAGATACAGTCTCTGAAATAGTAGGCGCAGGAAAAGGAGGCCCAACTGGCCTACATGGCCAGCTAGACGATTGAAGCTCTGTAGTGTAGGCAACCCACCAAATCATACGCCCTATACCTTAAGGATCAATGGTTGCCATTTCAGATCAACACCTTGGCACAAAGAGGCATCACTCCATTTCAAACTTACGATGAATTCATGGTTGTATGTGATAGCAGCTCATCAGAGGACAAGGCCAAACAATCAGAGTTCTACCTACACAATTTGGCCCTTCCCAACATGAATTTGTGGGACCCCAACACTACGGCAGGAGACGTACAACTTATGGCCATGGCCTCTTGGCTAAATCATGAAGAAAAGAGAGCAGCAAAGGTCTGAAACATTATGGACAGGGAACTACATGACCCACTATTGATTAGAGCAGAACTGGAGGATCCTTTAGCATTAATATCTGCCCACCAGCACTTGGTCAACGACTCTCAGGTCCTACCTGATTACATGGGACGACAAGCTCAAGCCGTAGCCCATTTTGAGGACATGGAGAGACTGTTGGGGGACAACTGTGTCCATGCTTTCTCCTGGAGGTGGAATTCATTGTCCCACAGCCTAAAGATTAGAGAATAACACACCCCAACAACGATGAGGGAGGCCTTGGAAAGAGTACCTCTCTACAAACAGTCCATGCAGAATCTTTAGGCCAACTGGATCGGCCTGAAGTTCAATCTTCCTTTGCTTTTAGGGTTACTGGAAGGAGGCAAAGAAGAGGAGGAACACACACAGTGGGAAGAAGTGGAAAGAAAGGCCGGATTTCATGATCGTGAAGAAGATATCACCTCAGAGGCCTGAGATGTGAGAGAGGCGGTCAAGGCAATCAAGGATGAGGAGCTGGAATAGTTTCTCAGAGGATGAGCAACCCATTTAGCAGGGGGGTGATGATGAGCCCCGCATTGGGTAATTATTGGGCTCATTTTGCCTAATTGTTCTTGATCAATCCACCATTTTTCATAGTTTATACATGTATTTTGAATATGTTTATGTTAGTTTAACGAATGAGGGTGGTCACTTTACCAAGAAGGCTAATACGTGGTTATTTAAGGTTTTTTGGCCAAATTTTGGAACAAAGCCAAGCAATTATGAGCCTAAAGACAGCCAAGCATGAAGGAAAAGGGGGAGGATTAATAGGAGGGATTTCTCTTGCATTAAATTTCCCTTCCTCGAAATCTCCACCCTCAACTTGGAGCTCAGCAGACCACCAAAACGAATCCTAAAGGCAGCCGAGCAGCTTGGTGAAAAGTGACTGTTTACTAGTAGTTGGGACAATCGAGCCCCTTGAGTTAAGGAGGGTTACTGAGGCCCCTTGTATGGCATAAATAGGAAGGCTTTCGGTCTTCATAGGTTACTTTTTGGGCTGTTGTTATTTTGCACTAGAGTGCTGCTATTTTCTCAGCTCATTTTCGTAGCTGTTGTTGTGTAACTTTCTTGAGACATGGTTATTTTTGAGTAATGGAAAGCAACTTTATTTGGCATCAGTTATGAGTTTCTTTAGGAGCTTGCAGCTCTTGGGGTTGGGCCCAACCCAAGCTCCAAGGCTTCCTTCATGTACTGTTATTTGTTTTTTATGTCTTTACAAAATAATTTTTGTTAAGTAGATTGACATCTTGTTGGTTACTTAGAATATAGTTGATGGTTAAAGGCTTTTTCATGTTCAAATTTACTTGATAGGTTAATCATAGGGAATATATTCAGAAAAATTCTACCAAGCACCTTGGATCTCACCTCCCCCTCACTGGAATCATGAGCTGGGACCAATGTGACTTTGCTGCCACCAAAAACACTGTCTTTGCTTCAGCATGCAATTATTAGTGTTAGAATCTCATTTGCAGGACTTGATATCTATTTTGGTTGCATGTTTAGGTTTATGATTGCTTAGCTACATAGTTATTTCACTTGATCTCATTGCAAATAGACTTTTATTCCATTTCTTTGCTATTATCTAGGTCAGAATAGGCTAACATAACTAGGTCTTTGATCTTCCAAGTTCTTGTTTGTTCTGTTTAAGAAATAACTTGCAAAGCTTCTGTAACACTTCTCTACCTACTCGTACTCCATCAAGCCCACATGCTTCATCCTCTACTTAGAACCCTTTCCTCGCATTTGTCACATTGATTCACTTTGCCCTGATTCTCATCCTTTTTGTGCAACATCGTTCTACCCATCCTTGAACAAATCCAACCATCCTTGCCACTCCTCAACTCCATCTAGCAAGTCTTGAACTTCCTTACACCCCTATCTCACCTCCATACCCATTCCTTCATGTTTCTTCCTCCATCCATCCTCCAAAATCCCATTTCTGGACATCCCATAGAAAATTACAGACATCCTGTAGAAATTCCATAACATCTTGTAGAACCCCAGCAGACTTCCTGTTGAAGCTCACAAAAGCTATTTCTTGATAGCCAAACTCTGTGAAACTCTTGAAAGGGTGCTAGGGACCCCTTAGGCCCTCCCTGAACCTTCCCAACCTCCTGCAAGCATTTTGTCTCGCCGATCCACCTCTGCACAGTCAAAAATAGTGAAAGCACATGCATGATAATTCTGACAACTCATTAAAAAATACAAAAGAATCTTTCCTTCAGATAGAAGTAGCTTAGACACATGTATTTTACCTTCTTAGAAGTAACGACATCTCTTCAGTAGCTTGTATCCTATTTTTGACATCAGTAGGGCTAGCTGGTAAAATTAGGGTTTGCTAGGGTTTGTGTTTTCTTCCAGCTTTTCAGTTTCTTTCCACAAGTAGATTAGCTTCCTTCAAGTTAGCTTCCAACCATCAGTTAAAAAGCTTCTTCTCAAAGCTCATAGAATTTGGCTTAAGCCCCTAGCGGACTTGTGCCAACTGACCAAGGGACAGCTGCGGAAAGAGCTAGTACTTGTCCATACAACACCGTCGCTTCCATGTTTGTTACGAACTACTGGGTTGATAAAAGTAAAGAAGGGAGTCCTAGGAGTGGTAGCATTATTGCTGCAATACTCGAGCCCACCACATGTGATATAAAATTCCCAAAAACGATGGTTAATAAGAATGTATATGTTAGTGAGGGAATTTATAATGTATACTTGTGTATATAAAATGGTTTTCTTATAATATCATGTTAAGGATATGTGATTGGGTTTATATGTAATATATAGAGGAATGTATATATGCATATAATTCCATGATGGGGTTATATTCCAAAACTATATCAAAAATAATAAGTTCAAAGGATTAAGTAATCAATATAGGTAGAATATGTAACATGGAGAAATGAAACAAAGGAAAGCTTCAACTTGTTGTTACAAAGATTTCATTTTTGCTAAGAAACTCTCCAACAAATTCTGAACTAACTCAGAACCTTGACCTCTGTCATTCCTATCCTCGAACCAATTATGCCCCCTTGTAGGGGGAGGGCCCTTATTCAAATCAGTAGTGGCCAATCGCTCCTTGGAGCAACAACTACGTAAGAAAGCTTAATATGTAACCCAACTATTGAACCATAAATCATCTATTTATGGCCCTATTCAAACATAATCCTCCATTATAACTGTAGATCAGGAACCCAACGATGAGGAGAAACCCAATCCCTGTAGGCCGCAAGCGAAAGACACCCCTTTATTGGAAATCCCTATAGAAAATCTTGGTTTAACTATGGAAAAGATGCAAGAATCTGCAATCGTCTACAAGTTTATAGGACCTTGGTCCTTAGACAAGACTCTCCTTAGCTAGCTGTGAAATAATTTGGTTGAAAAAGAGTAAGTAGAACTCAAGCTTGGCTCCCATGGTTTCTTCACTATGATATTCAATAATATTGAGGATTTTGATCACATTCTACAAGGAGGGACTTATTTCATGAAATCATACCTCTTCATGAAACCCTAGGCCCTAAGACTCAATCCAAAAAAGGAAGACTTCTCTTATCTTCCAGTCTGGATTATGCTACACTTGCTACGACAAGAATAATGGGATCCAAAAATCCTATCTGAAATAGGCAATAATCTTGGGAAGTTTGTGATGTTTTCTGACATAACTCAAAATAGAAGGTACATTTCATATACAAGATTATGTGTTTAAATGGACCTAACTAAGGAATTTCCTACTAATATTCACTTGAGCTGTGAGGGGATTATCTGTGATCAACCCATTTACAATTAGAAGATCTTGTTTAGATGTAGGTGTTACCATGCCTATAGTCATCTCTTCAAATATTTCCTGAAATGAACCTCTTCAACAAAGTATCCTGCTACATCGACAGGCTAGTCCTCCTTAGAAGATGGATTCACCATAATAGTAGGCAAAAAGTGGATTATTTCAAAGTGAGGTGAGAATGTCGCTTGTCAAGGAAACAACACCATAAATAGGTTCACTATTTTGCAAAATATAGAGGAGGGAATTAGCTTAGGCTAGGAAGCCCAACTAGAAGACACTACCAAGGCAGAACCCTGTAAAAAATACCAAGCCAATAAGCTGATAAGACAAGAATTTATTACAGATATCTCATAGCCAAAATGCATCATCCTAAATGAAGACTTCCCATCACCCATGGATGAGGAAGAACTGCCAGATCTGGAGCTTCAAGACATGGATCTTTAACAAATAGATTAAGAGTGGGTAAGACAAATAACTGACAACCATTATAGATTATCAAGTCTAGCTCATAGCTAAGGAGTATCTCTGGCATCAAGACCTACTTCTCGAAAAGGAAAATTCATCAGGTACTCTTATATCCCCCTCTTATTATTTGTTGTTTCAAGATATAAAAATAAATGCCCCTCAAGATATTCCCATGTCCATTAGAGAGAAAAAGAAAAAAATTAAGGAATTCTAATAGGAAACTCTTGTAAGACCTCGGGGAATTCCCAAAAAACTCATAAAGAGTCACTACCATGACATCCCTTTCCCCTTTTATCCACAAGCACTAAATGATAAAAATTACATCCCGTAATCTAAGTGCATGAAACGAAAAATCTAAATATCGTATCTTGAAAAATCGAATCTCCACAAATAATCCAAACATTATCCTTATTCAAGTAACAAAGTTCAGTCACCAACATATCACCAAGATAGTCAAAAACCTTATGGAGAAACTAAAAATTCATTTCCCAATCTACCACAGGTGTGTTAGGTGGTTTAGCCATTTTTTGGAACCTATCCACCATCTCTCTCTTAAACTCATTTTCACTTCCCATGATTCTATTAACCCTCTTCCAGCCCATAGGCTCATCTCAATATGACATCATCTCTAATGTCTATGGTCCATCATTGGTTCAAGACAAATGAGACTTCCTCTCAAATATTTCTACAGTTGCCCGCATAGTTCACCCTAATTCGTGGATCTTAGGAGGGAACTTTAATTTGATCGGATCCTTGGTCTAAAATAAAGGGGGCATAAGAAAGCTAGATGAGTAGGCCTTAGCTCTCAACTCTTTCATAGATAAAAAAAATAGTGGATATTCAACCTTATAATGGGGTGCATACGTGGAACAATAGAAGAAGAGGCTCATAAAAAGTGGTATCAAGACTTGACTAATTCCTTATTTCTAAACCATTGTTTACATTAGAGATTCACTTAGTGGCCACCATCCTCCCAAGGTTTGGCTCTGATCATTAGCCCATCATGCTTCTGCTAGTCTAGTCTACATCACCACGGGGA
Source organism: Pinus taeda (assembly GCA_000404065.3). Lineage (NCBI taxonomy): Eukaryota > Viridiplantae > Streptophyta > Pinopsida > Pinales > Pinaceae > Pinus > Pinus taeda. Next base: position 98,175 of record APFE030975935.1, read on the forward strand.
ACACCTTTCATATTTTAAGCCTTTTGGCTTCGTCACCCAGACTTGCTCTCTAAGATGGAGAACTGGTGGCAAGAATTTGCAATCATCTCAAGTCGAGTGATGTATCACTTTCAACAAAGACTAAAGTTCATGAAGAAAAACTTGAAAGCCTCCAACACTATGGACTTCTGCAATATCCATGAAGAGAACCAAAAACTAGAGGAAGAAATGAGAAATATCCAACAAGTCATAATCATTGAAGGAAAATAAGAACCACTATAGAAAAATAAGTATCTATAAAAATACATCTAGAGGAATGATTAGCTCAAGAAGAAATCTTGTATAAGAAAAAATTGAGGGTTCAATCAAAGAAGGACAACCTAACACTAAATGTTTCTACAAATCCATGCTCAACTATAGGAATCAATACCACATTACTCATATATGAGACCAAAACAACCAAATCGTGAAATATCATAAGGCCATGGAGGAAATCCTATCCATACACTTCAACGACATCCTAACTGAACCAATCCTAGATACAAGAGGAACAATTCAACATATCACACAACATATTCCGAAACTATTCACAGAGGAACAAATTGATCTGCTCCTAAAATCCATCACTTTTCAAGAGATGGAAAAAGTAATAATGAATATGTTGAGAAGAAAGGTTGGATGGTTTCACAAAAGAATTCTATTAAGCATGCTGGATAATCCTTGGAAGGGATGTATGACAAGTAGTGGAAGACTCTAGACACACCACCTCTCTTCTCTTTTCCTTTGATGCTACATTGCTCACTCTCATTCCAAAATCAGTTGTAGCCTCCTCCCCTGTTGTCTTCCAAGCCATAGCCCTTTGTAACATCATCTACATTAATCTCTAAAACAATTTCCAATTGGATCAATCCTCTTCTTCCCAACTTCATTTCCCCAAAGAAATCTGGTTATATTGAGGGTTGGCAGATCCTATATAGCATCATCCTGGTGAGAGAACATATACATTCCCCTTGATATTCCAAGAATCTTGGAATGATAATCAAACTAGATATGGTCAGTTATTTTAACAAGGTAAGATGGAAGTTTATTTACCATGTTCTTAGTGCCTATGGCTTTCATGATTAATGGATATCCTAAATTATAACTCTTATTCTAAAATCCTTCTTCTCAATTCTTGTCAATAGCTCCCCCTCCCCTAGTTTCACCTCCTCTGGGGTATCAGACAAGGAGATCCCATCTCTCCTTACATTTTTCTCTTGGTGGATGAAGGGTTAAGCCACTCAATAAGGAATGCAGTCTCATCCAATCGCCTTTGAGGTCTTCTACGTTCCTCTATCGAAGAAGATTTAGAATTCAAAACAATCCTGGATACCTTTGTAGTTTCCTCTGGCACCAAAATAAATACAGCCAAACCGCACATATTCTTCTCCAACACTGCAACAACCATTCAAATGCATATCTCTCACTTCCTTGGTTTCAAGTAGAGTTCCCTTTCATTGAAATATATCAGTGCCCCCCTCACCTCCAAGTCCCTTTGTTATGCGGTATAGGATTATCTCCTCTTGAAATTGAAAGAAAATCCATCTAATTGGACCATTAGAGCCTTGAATATTGCTAGGTGGCTCACCCTTTTGAAAACAATCTTACAATTTCTCCTCTTAGCCTTGGCTGCTCCAAAAACCATTCTCTCAAAAATTTTCATCCTGCAACAATCCTTATTGTATAGGGTGCTAATCTGGAGGAAAAATGAGCCCTTGTTTCTTGGGATCAATTATGCCACTCCAATTAGCAGGTGGACTAGGCCTTAAGGATCCAGAAACTTTGAGTAGAGAATTAAGTGCAAAAACTTGGTGGAGATGGATAAAGTGTCTGACAACACTCTAGAGAAAAATGTGGACCAACTAGTATACCCCACAACTCTCTCCCTCTCAACTAATTAGATTTTCAATAGGAACCCAAGGCTCACACATATGGAATGCAACTTGGAACAAAAAATTACTCATCTAGGACCACAACTTCTGAGAAATAAAAAATTTAGAAATGGCTCTAGTTTGGGAAGATACATGGAATCATGGCCAAAAGTATCCACTCTCCCGAATTCCCAGTTGTTGATATTTAAAAATGACCTCATCAACACGTAAGGGAGGCCACCTAATTAGAGCACCAAACTAATCTCTTACCTATTTGATGTGGTGGTTCCATCTAGTTCAATTGGGTCCAGTTACCCTCTCTCTTTCTCTACTGGATTATAGTATGTCTATTACTTGTCAATAGAAAAGGGACATTGTATATGCCTTCTTGTAGAGCTCTTGCAAGAGAGTGACCCTTATTGAATTAATGGCTCAGCCAAGCCACTCTAAAGTCTACCCCTATGTAAGAGGACTTCTAGAATGAAATAATTAAAACTAAATGCAGATCTACTCTAATGTGCAAGTAACTAAAAGTAAATCCCAAATCTATCTTGATTAAAAGAAGGATTAATCCTCGTCTCAACCAAGAGCAAAGAAAAAGGGTATTTGGACCCAATTTGAACTTGGAGTAAAAATGAAGTCAATACACTAAGGAAATAGTTCCAAGACTTATTACTAGTTCAAGCAAGTATATGTATTCATCTATCTAATGAATAGTCATCAGATCTCTGGTTTACATATATCCAAATTCAAATAAAATTAATTCAAACTTAAAATAATATGATTGCATTAAGGAAATAGTTTTCATAAAATAATCATTATTAAAACCAAGATAAACTCGACATGAATTTGCTAAATAGTTAACAAGTATCTTGTGTTTATCCATTTGAATTCATTATTTAAATTGATAGCAATTAGAGCCATCATTATAAGATAGATTTCAAATGATTTAAACAAGACTATAATTAAATGAATTTACAATAGTGAAAAACTTAAAAAAAAGCATACTTATCTGGATCAATAATTGCATCAAATTTTATTAAATGCATGTCATCAATAAACTCCTATCTCTAAAAAAAGTCTACAAGAATTAAAGATCTGATCAAAGTCTTTGAGTACATGAAATTATCAGAAATTTCATGATAGCATGAAATTTTTAGAGCTAAAATACATCTCTTTTAATCTCCACAAAGCTGGTCAAAACTAGCTAATTCTATAAATTAAAAATCCTCCCTATAGTAGTGGGAAAATCTCTCTCTTTGCAAAGGATTTCTTCCTCAAGTTTCATATTTGGAACCCCCCTTCCTACTTCTCAAAACTATTATTTAATTACAAAAATGAAAACTAAAATTGGAGAACAATTCGAGTTGTCTCTACCAATCCTGCATCTTATTCCTTGCTTGTCCCTTCTCATTGCTCCAAATCTGTTGTGCCTAATCTCCTCAATTTCTCCCCTGCCAAAAATCAATCAAAAATAAATTAAATTGCAAATCAAAATTAGAATTACAAATTCCGAGAAAACAAACTTCTCTAAGTAAAATTAAATTAAACAAATAAATAAAAAGAAATAGGTGTGTAGATTAAGCTTTAAATCCTTTGACTAATTCTATGCAAATTTAAAGCTTAATTTTTGCTATGAAACCATCTTACAAAAAGATATAAAACATAGATCAACGACTTAGAAATCAGCCTCTTCGAGGGGGAAACCTCCTTTACATTACACAAATAAACAATTATTTGATGATACAATTGACAAAAGCTCCTTTCAATATATAGGTGTTTAAGGGGTCACAATATAACCAAAGCCGACCTAACAATAATAATATAAGGGCACAAAAATAATGATAGTGGGCTTCTATAGGGCACAATAATAACAATATGGGGACAATAGGGTAACAAAAATAACAATAAGGGCTATAATGACAATAGTAATACGGGAATCACTAGTATTATAGGGACCTAACATGCCCTCTCCTTCAAAAAAGTGTTGTCCTTAATTCTTGAGTAGTTCTGGATGCTTCAGTATAGAATTTGCATCCTCCCATGTGGAATATGTTTGGCATTGGATAATCCAACGCTCCCTGTGTGTTTCATGACATGTGATTAACCGCTTCTCGAGGATATGTTAACTCTGGCAATGTGTTTGTGTACTAATGCCTGTGAGTTTTGTTGTAACAACAATCATGATAATCTAGGTCAACATAATCTTCAGTGGCTAAGTTCTTCCACTTGATGAGATACTCTCAAAGTGATCGATTTCATAGTTGTCGAGTTCTTGTTCCTTTGACTGCTTCAGGTTCCAATATGATTTTTCCTTCCTCATAAAGTTCTGGAAATATTGTTTGAACTAGGATCTTGTCACCTATAACCTTCTTCAGGCATGAAACATGGAAAACTAGGTGCACTCGGGAAGTTGCAGGAAGCTCCAATTTGTATGCCATAGTACCTATCTTTTGCAATACCTTGTATGGACAATAATACTTTGGTGATAATTTATTATCCTTTTTAGCTTGCTTAAGGGACATTTGTTTATATGGTTGTAGCTGTAGGAATACCCAATCACCTACATCAAAACATCTTTCGCTGCGATGTTGATCTACCTATTGTTTCATTCTATTCTACACCAAAGTGAGGTTATCCTTTAAGAGTTGGAGAAATTGTTGTTGATGCTCAATGTGATCTTCCATTGCTTGAACCTTAGAATTTTCTCTTAAGTATGATGTGATGGATGGTGGACTATATGCATATAGTGCCATAAATGGGGTCATTTTTGTTGCAGTATGTAAGGAAGTGTTATACCACCATTTAGCCAGAGGCAACCATTTGATCCATTGTGTTTGTTTATCAGATACAAAGAAATGGATATATCCTTCCAAATATTTGTTTACTATCTTAGTTTTCCCATCAGATTCAGGATGATAAGATGAGTTATGAGCTAACTGACTACCAAGACAAGAAAATAATTCTATCCAAAAAATTCTAGTGAAAATGGGATCTTTGTCCCTTACAGTAATCTTTGGGTTTCCATGTAGCTTTTGAATTGTTTCCATAAATGTAGTAGAGACTGTACTCAATTTAAATGGATGAGATAATGCACAAAAGTGTGCATACTTGGTAAGTCTGTCAACTACCACCATGATAACACTCTTTCCTTCAGACTTAGGAAAACTTGTGATAAAATCCATTGAAACCTCCTCCCAATATTGGCTTGGAATGGATAAAGGTTCTAATAGACCTAGGGTCTTAATTGTTTCAATTTTATTTGTTTGGAAAACCAAACATTCCCCCACATACCTTTGAATATCTGATTTAAGTCCATCCAAAAAAGTTCCTTCTTAACCCTGTCGTAAGTTTTTAGAAATCCTAAGTGCCCTCCTAAGGGAGAGGTGTGCAATTCCCTAAGAATATTTCGTTTGTTGGGAATTCTTACATAGGTATAACTGATCTTTGTACCATAACGAATCATTTTTCTAGATAAATGTATCTTTTGAATGAGTTCCCATGCTTCTTCGTCATTCTTCCATTCATCCTTTTCTTCGTTTATCAAATCTGGTTGGATAATAGAAATGGCGCAAAGAAATGCTTCCACATCCTCATCCTTTCTTGAGAGTGCATCTACCACAACATTATTCTTCTCTTTTTTGTAGATGATTTCAAAGTGATAACTCAACATCTTTTTGACCCATTTTTTCTGCTCTTCAAAAGATAATCTTTGTTCTAAAAGGTATCTAAGACTATCATGATCCATTTTTACCTTGAACTGTCTTCCCATTAGGTACGATCACCATTTCTTAAGTGCATGTAGTATTTCCAACCTTTCCTTCTCATAAATAGCTTTTTGTAAATACTTTCCTTTGATTGGATGCCTTTCAAAAGAAATGGGTCTTTCTTCTTGCATTAAAACAACACCAGTTCCATTTCCTTATGCATCACATTCCACAATAAAGGTTTCTCTGAAGTCTGGTGTAGCTATGACCAATGCTTGGCACATTGCCTCTTTAAGATGTTCAAAGGTCTACATTTCTTCTGAAGTCCATGAAAATGCATCTTTCTTCAATAATGTTGTTAGAGGTGCTGTTGTTCTCCCATAATTCTTAACAAACTTGTGATAATACCCCATCAACCTGAGAAATCCTCGCAGATGCTTTATGGATGTGGAGATTTTCCATTCCTTAATGGTTTTAATTTTGCTAGGGTCTACCTTAACACCTTCATGAGATACAATATGACCTAGATATTCCACCTCTTGTACTCCAAAGAAACATTTGTAGCTTTTTGCATATAATTTTTCTACTTGAATAGTTTGAGCACCCTGTCAACATGTTGAAGATGATTCCTCCAATACTTGTTGTAGATTAGTATATCATAAAAAAATACTAACAAAAATTTTCTAAGGAAGGGTTTGAAAGTAGAATTCATCAAACCTTGAAATGTAGAAGGTGCATTGGTAAGGCCAAAAGGAATGACCAAAAAATTCATAATGACCCTCATGAGTTCTAAATTTTGTTTTTTAAATGTTTGTAGTCTCCATTTTTATTTGATGATATCCTGAACAAAGATCCAACTTGGTGAAGCAAATTGATCCATGCAATTCTTCCAATAATTCATCAGTGACAGGAATGGGAAATTTATCTTTAATAGTGAGCTTGTTGAGCTCCCTATAATCTGGACACATGCACCATGATCCATTCTTCTTGTGAACCAATACTACTAGAGCAGAGAAAGAACTTTGACTAGGTTGAGTTATACTAGCCCCTAGCATTTACGCAAATCATACATACAATTTCACTCTTTTTGGCATAGGGATATATGTAAGGCCTGATGTTTGGAGGAACACTTCTAGGAATAAAATGAATAGAATGATCATGATCATGAATGGGTGGGAGGCCTTTGGGAGTCTCAGATACCTTGGAATGATTGTCCAAGACTTTTTGGAGATTTGGAGAAATAGATGATTTCGATGTGGGAACCTCTAGTGAACATAATTGTGCAATTATGCCTTGTTGTTATTTCTTTATAAGCTTTGTCATCCCGTTAGAGTTAATTAGCTTTCCTGGTTTCCCTATGATACCCCTTAATTCAACTTCCTTTCCTTCTGAGGAAAATTTCATGAACATTTCTTGAAAATTAAAAGCTATTGTACCCAAGGATTGTAGCCATTGGACTCGTAGTACAACATCAACACCACCCATTGGAATGGAAAGAATTGGGCTATTCAATACATATTCTCCCATGGATAGCTTGATGTTATGGCAATTTGCAGAGAAATTTATGGTTCCTCCACTTGCAACCATCACTTGATGCTCTGATGCAGGATATAGGAAGCGATTCAATTCCTTGGCTATCTTACAATGAATAAGATTATGGGTACTGCCCGAATCAATTAGCACTATTACCTTTTTCTTCTTGATATTCCCTTCTATCTCGATGGTTTGAGGAGTGGTAATTCTAACCAATGTATTACAAGATATGGTGAGATTCATTTCTTCTTTCTGTAGGGGTTGTTCCTGGTGTATATCCTCTTCTTTTAACATTTCTTGTTCCTTTTCTTCCTCCTCCTCACAATCTATGTAAAATAATTTCTTCTCATCACACTTATGGCCTTTAGTGTATTTTCTATCATAGCTCTAACAAAGGCCTTTTGCTCTTTTTTCTTCCAATTGTTGTATTATCAACCTTGTAGGTTGTGGAAGGCTAGGGGCAACACAACTTCCATCTTTATAATTGTGAGTGGTAGGCTTCCTTGTTGCCAATTTTTTCCTTCCATTTTTCTTGCCAACCTGAATGCCTTCTCCAATGAATCAGGTTTCCAAAGGTGAACCTCATGTTGGATGTTATCATTTAGAGTCCCTATGAACACATGAATCCTATGCTTCTCTCGAATATCCTTTACCCTTATATTCAATTTTTGGAAGTCCTCAATGTGCTCCATCATTGAACACTTTTGTTTTAGATTTATCAATTGGATAAAAAAGTGTTGCTTTTTGTATCCTCATAATGTGATACCATTTCATCCGTAAAATTTTCTCGAGTGACAATTTGTTTACGAGAGCAAAGCCATCAATACCTTACAAACTGATTTGGTTCCAAATATAAAGTTGCAATGCATACCTTTTGTGCATTTTACACATTATGGAGATCAAAATATTGCTCCATCTGTAGTATCCATGTTACGGGATCCTTGCCATCAATCTTTCTCATATTGATCTTTGGAACATGGTGGGTCATTGATCCAATGTTAGAGTCTATTAAATCATGATCAACATTTATTTTTTTCTCATCATGAGTTTCCTTTACTACCCTTTCCCCATTAGTAAGGATTTCTTGTAGAGACTTTGTCAAATCTTCCATCTTAGCTTCCACACCTTTCTTTAAACCATCCATCTTTTCTTCCATGCCTTTCTTTAAACCATCCATCTTAGCTTCCACGCCATCCATATTAGCTTCCAAGCCATCCATCTTAGCATCCACGTCATTCATCTTAGCTTCTACGCCTTTATTTAAACCATCCATCTTAGCTTCCATGCCATACATATTATCTTCTACATCTTTCATTAAACCATCCATCTCAGCTTTTGTTACATTTTGTGAGAGTGAATGTTTTGCACTTGGTCTCATAATTTTGATATATCATGTTGCATTTCTTCCTCTTCTTCATGAGTCATTCTAGAGATTTCAGGTTGCTTACTAGGTGTTTCCATTTTCTTTCTTCGAGGCATCAATTAATGATAATAATGCTTCATTATGCCCTTTGAATTCCTTCAAACTAATTTTTCAAACCAACTTATACAAAAATTTAAAAAAAACTAAAAACATTTTTTCACTTTGTAGGAAATCGATATTGAATCTGTTGTATGTCTATATTTTTGGATCTCCAAGGTCTGACATTTCTTCTTGTGCTATCCCTATGCGTCCTCTTTCTAACCCGCAAATCAGATCAAGATTGGATTCTCCAAGGAAGAGTTATTCCAAATCTCCCACAATGACTTGATTATAGACTAGATCAGTTGAGCAAACCTGTATGAAGTATCTCGTGTCACTGTTTCAACCTTAGGAGTTGAAACCGATAAATAGAAAGCTACAGGTTGACCTCTTTCTATAAATTCTTATGAAATTTCAATCTTATGCTCGGAAACAAAGTTACGATGATTTTCCCTAGGTCATTTGTTTAAGATATAATTCGTGATCCTATAAAACCCCTAACTTCCTTGGATCATATCTCTGATATTATAGCAACAAAATATTTGAAATTCGGACCCGAGGTATAGAGTGATTTCATCACAAATGGTTTTTGTTTTTAGCTTCTGAAACATTGCAGAACAAACTTTATAGCGAAAATTCCATAATGACCTATTTGGAGCTATGTAACCCTAGAATCCAAAGCTTTGATACCAAATGTTATGAAACCAACTTAGAAAAAGATAGAAAAGATAGATAAAGGACTTATGAATCAGCCTCATTGAGGGGGAAACCTCTTTACATTACAAAAATGAACAATTCTTAGATGATACAAATGACAAAAACCTCCTTTATGTAAATAAGAGTATAAGGGGTCACAATATAACCAAATCCGACCTAGGAATAATAATATAAGGGCACAAAAATAACAATATTGGGCTTCTATGTGGCACTATAATAACAATATGGGGATGTTAGGGTCACAAAAATTACAATAAGGGCTACAATGACAATAGTAATAGGGGAATCATTAGTATTATAGGGAGCTAACAATTTTCTACTAATTTTTAGGCTCTGATAATGAAAAATATATCATGAAACTACTTCAGAAATATTCTTTATGATTTGATCTTTCTAATGACCCATCCTGGGCCTCATTTGGCCAAGTGAAACTCAACTTATGAGCCTCCGAAGTTGAAGTGTCAAAACTATTATTAAGGAATTTAGACTTCTGTGATCCATAACATTGTTTAGAGAATTTTCGGCGAAATCACATGAATATTATTTTGTCAACGCGTTTCGAACCAACCAGTGTGGTTCATCATCAGGACAAGTTGAAGAACCAATCCAGCCCAGCTTGTCCTGACGATGAACCACACTGGTTGGTTCAAAACGCGTCAACAAAATAATTTCATGTGATTTTCGCCAAAATTCTCTTAAACAAAACTATTATTGTTCAAGAAAAATGCATGCCTCATAAAAATTAGAGATTTTAATTATAATCCTAATCCTAATTAACTCTAGAATTTAAAATTCATTAATTATTAATTAATTATAATTATAAAATTAGTTAAATTATATACAATTTAATTACGATTATTAAATTAATTGATTAAAATTATATTTATATTACAAATTATAAAAATAAATAAATTAACATAATTTAATTTAATGTTAAAAACATCATAATGAAATGTGTCATGGAATATTAGTCATGAGGTGAAAGTAAGCCAAAAGAGAAGTTTTTTCCTTTCGCTGATTTTTTGGTTTCAAAGCCTGCATGAGAACATCTTAACAATTTTTAAATAAAAGAAATTCTTGTGAAACAAGCTAAAGGTTCAGGGACTCCCAATTTAGCTAATTGATGAACATTGTAATTGCTCTTCCAAAACCCAAAAGAAAAAAGAGCAAGGATAATGAGTTTCAAATTTGAGTTGGTATGGGTGTACAACAATTCTTAAAATCCTACAAAATAGAGTTTCATATCAGCGAACTAAAACAAAGTTGAAAGAAAAATGCAAAGAAATAGACAAGAATGAAAGTGAGCATACAAAGCTTACCTTTTGAAGAATTTTGTTAAAATTTCACCTAAGAGATATTGATTTTCTCCAACAAAAGATAACTCCTTATTCTAATTGGAATTGAAATCATGAAGAAGTTATATTTTATGATTTTTCATGGGCCCAAAATCATAATTTATTAAATTTATACTAAAGTGACAAGAGAACAATGACTCATGTTCAAGGAATCTGAAGTAAATAAAATTCATGAGAAGTGAGAATGAATATGTGCTTCTTTATGAATACTAGTGGGAATTGTTTTCTTTGTCTTTTCAAATTTCATATCAAATCCAAGGTTTTCATAAAATCAAAATCAAACCCTGACCTATGTATTATTATGTATGAGGGGACTTAAACCTTTACATGATACACATGGAGCGATATAAGAAAACCATAAAATAATTCAAACATATGTTTCTCATGATCCATTACCTTTTTGTGTTCTGAATTTCCTTACCAACTACTACATTACCATAGTGGCTACTCAAGAGTGCCTTGAATATAAAACAAGGATGCACACTAAATTATGATCAGGATGATAATATGAGCATCCAATAGTGATACAAAGACAAAAATGTAAGTGAGACACACGTGATAAACTTTTCAATAACTGGGAGGATCACTGTTTAGAGTAAAAAGAGGCCATAAAATCACATTTAAATCCATTAAGTGAAATGATGCAAAGGCAAGTCAATATTTCCACATTAGATTTCGAGACAAAAATATCAGAGAGTAATTTAAAATAAACTTACTATATTGCAATCCTTCAATATCGAAAGATACAAAGTAAGATGTGCCGAAGTAAGAGCTGAATAAGGTTTTCAAAATAAAAACTCCCCAATAAACAAAACTTCGATAAACAAAGCCTTTGCTATAAAAACATTTTCAGTGATTTTGTTTTCTGGAGGTTTAATTGAATCTCACTTACGATATGGGAAGTTCCAATATAAATATTTCTCGTAAAGTCTTCTCATAAATTTTTCAAGTAGAATTATGATAAAAAGAAGTCCGAGCTTACTATTGGATGGAAACACAATATTGAAATCTCGGATACAATAATAATTCAATATAACTTTATGAGATTCTGAGAGTCATGAATTCGAGCGTGGATATCAAACTAGATACTTGAAAACGTATTTTAAAGTGCTTCCAATTTCTAAGGTACTAAGGTATTGAGTTCCTAGATGATAAATCTTAGAAAATAGTTGAAAATATTTCTAATAAAATACAGACCCGAAAGTTTGATAAGCTTGAAGGTTCAAAGTCTAAAGCAAAATATATCAAAAAATGAAAAGCAGAGGATCGAGATTCCAAGATTTATCAGTTAGAGGCTATGAGTCATTTCAAAAGAGTAAAATGTGGTAAAAGAATATGTGAGATAAATGAGTGTGTTGCAAAGGTTAAACTCAACACACCAACTATATCATTCAGAAAGGGCAGAGATAAAATCATGGATAGGATCATTTTATAACTTTTTGCAAGATTTTTGTGTGATTTTCCTTTGCTTATGGGCACTTTTTTAATAAAATGTGAGAATTTGTATACCCACACCAAATCTGAGCAAGAAGGAGCCAGGCATTTTATTTTAGCTAAATCAACGATAGGCAGACTATGATTATTGACTCATCTTGAAAACTTACAAAGAAAATAAAAAATGAAGGGAAGCATCAATGCGTAATACAAAATTTTTGATGAGAAAGAAAATACTTCCCTAAACATGTTAATGGTTTGGAAAGAGCGGACTACTTGCTTTATTCTAAATCTAGTTAAATTCTCTAATAAGAACCAAGTCTCCAAACCAATCCAATTAACACTTGCAAAATAAGCAAAACAAAATAAGAAATAAATGATGAAAATAAAAATCAACAACAAATGAATATGAACATGTCTATGCATACCTAGAAGGCTCTAATAGTAAGTTTACCTTATAGATCTTGACATTCCCTTGTGTATTATCTTTGATTTTTCATTTTTAATATAAATTAAATAATAAGTAATGAGCCATTGATTTATATCCACTTACTTTTGAAGCACAAGTGTGGTGAATGAGATCACTTAACCATGCTTGACAAATTATTATTTCGAAAGTGTCTAGCAAGATAAACAATTGAACCACAAGCATGAATATGATATGAAAATACTGGATGGTAAATATGCTTGGAACCACTCTTTACCAAAAATTAAGTGAATATGGAGGTAAATGTTTGGGCTTCATTAACTATTTATTAAATATCAGAAATATATACAAAGAAAGAGAAATCTAACTAATTGAGAAAGAATATGAATACGTATACCCATACTTCCAATGAAGCCACTCCCTCATTTTTATTTCTGCGCTAATGAAAACTTAAAAAAACAAGAAAAATAAAACTCAACCTACTATTAACATAAAATTTTGGCAAAATAAATTTATGTACAAAAATCATACCTTGAAATTCTTCCAAACATATGCCTAGAGGATTGTAAAAATCAAGATGTATTTCAGTGAATGATTAGAACATGTTCAAAGGAAGAGGAAACATCAAGCCAGACTTGAATGATCTATTTTCAAATATTGAAGCCTATTGAAAACTAGAAAATTCAGAAGTCTTCTCATGAAATGGAACTTCTAGATATTTTCCACGTGAATCAATAAAGTGTGAATGGACATTTAGAATATTTCTAGAGGTGCTCCATCATTGGCCCAAATATAATGATGCACTCTCAAGTGCCAGAATTTGTGATGAACTTATTTGAAAATAATATATGAATTGGCTGAACATGAACAAATAAAATTTTAAAATAAGAAGTAGTTAGTGTTCATGCTTGAAATTCTAGAATTGATTTTCATACGAGGTTATTAATGTACTCGATGAGCGTTGAGAGTTTGAATACTCAAAGTGCTAATACAATGTGCTCAAAATTTTAAACACGAAAATTGAAAGAAGCATTAAAGCAAATCGAGAAAAATGAAAATGAAGCAAATTCAAATTTACAATAATGTTACAAATAATGGTACAACACGACTAAGCTTCAATTGTAAAATTTTATTTCCCACAAGTGTCAACAAAAAATTTATGAAGTTTAAAATCATTATTTTCATTCACTTGTGGGGATGAGAAAATTTCAAGATTATGATTTAAAAAGGCTATTTGATCATTACATGAATCATAAATTGGAATGGATTCATAACTACTAAAGTCACTGTGATGACTAAATTATTTAGAATAAAGTGAAATAATTTCTCGATTAATGTTCCTTTCATCTTCAAAAATAGATTTGCTTAAGGAATTGAGAAACTTGGAGTCAGTTAAATTTATTTTTGAAGAGAAAAGAGGATCAACATTCTCATTCTCTAATTCTTCATTATAAATGACATCGTTAGTGTTCTTCTTATTTGAATAAAACAAATTAGAACTAGGAAGATAATGAAATGTCAGATTGAGAGAATTTCCAAGATAATTGAAAATATTGTTGGTTAAATTTTCTCTACCAATATAAGAAGTAAACAATAATTTATCATTAATGAAACTTATTTGTTTTCTAAAATTAAATTTCGGTTCAAAGGGACTACTGATTTATTATGAATTATATTATTGTTTCTAAACATATCGGTATAGAGACAAAAATAAGAAGTTGAAGATATATTCCTGAATTTTTCTCTATGTACAGATGATTGCTCATTTTCAAAAATAGACTCTTCCACATTTGCTCCATTGTAGAATTCTGATTGCTGATCAATGTCTTGACAAAAATCATATTTACCATATGTTTGATTGATGTGGGAATTATTGGTAGGTTATTTTGAAGCTTGGGATTTATTAATAACAGAAGAAGATTCTAAATTAATTGCAAAAATTTGTAAGTTGCTCACGTTCTTTAGCTAATTTGCTTGTTTCTAATTTAATTTTTATTGAATTACTTTACGTTGATTACTGCTAGTGAACTGCATATCTTGTTGATTTTCCAATTCATTAGATATAGAAGCATTATTTAAATTCAGAACATATCTAAAATCAACTTCGTTCAATTAAGCAACAACAACAACTCTTGATCGAGATTGATGAGTAATATTTGCAATTTCAATTCATGCAAGATGAACATTGTCATTTTGAGAAATTGATTATTTATCAATAATGGATGCACTTTTTGGTTCTTCATAATTATCACAAGAAAAAGACACTAAATTTTGTAACCATCCAATTAACTAGAATTTAGAAGGAAAATATTTGGACTGAAATTGCATTAAAGCAAATTTAAATCTAATGTAAAAATTATCCAAAGACTCACCCTTAATCCTACACAATTCTTCTAATTGATCACACACCTTTTCGTAATCATATTCGTGAAATGCATGAAGGAAAATCTTCGAAAATTCGTCCCAACTATGTATGGAGGCAACTCGAAGAGATAAGCACCAGCCTTTGGATTTAACTATCAAATTAAGAGTAAAGATGTTGTAAATAATATCTTCATCGATATTCATTTTTTTTCAACTTTAAATAAATTGAAGTAGATGATTAAAAGCAGATGGAATACCATCATACTTTACCTTAGATAGGGTCTGGTTTGCTTTCACTAGAGTAGTCGTTGGGTGAGGTCCAATCAAAAACTCCAAGGAGGTCTTGTAAGTGGCGCCGTAATGATAAAATAAAATTTTAATGCACAAAATCTTCAAAGAAAAAATTTACTATGGCCCTCCTAGTGCCAAAAATTTTGATGGTCAAAAATGACTTGATCAACATGTAAGGTAGATCACCCGTGCAAAGCCTGAAACTAAGCTCTTATATTTTTGAAGTGGTGGTTCCAACTGCTTCTATTGGGTCCAACTACCCTCTCTCTTTCTTTGTTGGCTTATAGTATATATATTGCTTGCCAATAGAAAACAAATTACCCGGGCAGAGCCTGAAACTAAGCTCTTATATTTTTGAAGTGGTGGTTCCAACTAGTTCCATTGGGTCCAATTACCCTCTCTCTTTCTTTGTTGGCTTATAGTATGTATACTGCTTACCAATAGAAAAGATATATCAGATATGCCCTCTTGTAGGGCTCTTGCAAGACATTGATCCTTAAGTTGAATTAATGGCCCAGTCAAGCCACTCTAAAGTCAATCTTTGTGTAAGAGGAATTATAAAATGAAATAATTAAAACTAAATACAGATCTACTCTAATATGAAAGTAACAGAAAATAAATCCAAAATATATCTCAATTGAAAGAAGGATTTTTCCCCCTCTCAACCGAGTGCAAGGTAAAATGGGATTTAGACCAACTTTGAATTTGAACTGAAAATGAAGTCAATAAGCGAAGGAAATAGTTCCAATGCTTATTACTAGTTAAATAAAGTTTATGTATCTACAACAAGATTTGATGAATAGTCATCACATCTTGGTGCACATACATCCAAATTCAAATAAAATGAATTCAATCTAAAAACACTATGATTACATTAAGGTAATAGTTCTCATAAAATAATCATTATTAAAATCAAGATAAAGTTCTTAACTTATTTTTTTGATCGGATGGTGTAAACTTAAAGATGCCAGTATATTCTCGTCATCGCTTGACTTTAATATTAAAAATACTAAAATAAACATGGTTGAATTAATAAAGCCTAAGAATTAATATTTTAAACTCAAGGGGATAATAAACCAAATGGATTATTAATATTCTAAACCCATTGAACTAATAAACCAAACCATTTAATATTATAAACCCAATGGATTAGTGAATCCAAGGGACAAATATTAAAAACGTAAGGGATCAAGAAGCGCAAGGGATCGATATTACAAAAAAAACAAATTAACAAAGTTGATCATGTCAAGTCTCATTACAAATATGCATTACACTTATGATTAAAAGTAATGCAAGGTGACAGGATCTTCAAAAATAGTAGATGGCATTGGCACAGGGAAGGCATAATTAACAAGATCGCAGAGATGGCAAGAAACATAAAAACAAATAATGAATGTTGATAGCTCCATACATAATATTGACACCTTAAAGGAACCATGAAGAGCATTTGGATAATGTACAACATTGGACAATGTTTTTATTATGCAACATTCAGTGTTCAACGTTTACTGTGGTGGAGAGCATTCTAAATAAACCAGACATGTATTTCTTCTTCATTAAAAGACAATGTTTCTTCATTTAATGGAATATTTTATTCATTTAATACTAATGTTCAATATATAATTGCAAATTTATGCAGTTTTAATATATTTCCAAACATTAATATTTTTGGAGAAACAATCCAATGTTTATATTGTGCCATAATCTAAGCCATTGGGTACCGCATTGGAATTTGGTACATTGTTTTTATATTAGGAACATTTGTTTTGGCATTTATCATGGTTATTGAGTTAATATTGTGTTCATTTGGGAGTGTTCACTAGTATTATGGAACAACGCATTCATTGTGGAGAGCAAAGTTTACAATGTTCAAAATAACATTTACAATACAGTGCCTTACATTACATTGTGTGGTTTATGATTAATTGTCCAATTTTATCATTTTAGTAGATGCCCAATGCTATTTGATATAAGAAATCAATTATATCATATAATATGTTTAAAGAATTTACAATGTTCAGGACACCGTTTAATTCCAACAAATACAACATTGTTGTATTATTGCATTTGAATCCAACAAACACAATATTTAATTCCATTTAATTGCAACCTTAAATACAAGAATTTAATTACATCATTAGAACAAATGTATGTTACATTTAAGTTTTACTAAATATGTTAGTATTTTATATTTAACTTTCGTATTAATTTTTTAAAATATATTATTTATTTAATTAATTTTTATTAAAAGAAGTTTACATTAAATGCTATATTTTTGTATAGTATTTTTGATATTTATATTCAAATAATAATAATTAATAATAATAAATATAATATATTAGTATAAATATTATTAATGTTTATTATATAACAATAATATTAATTATTAGAAAACACAATAATTAATAAATATAATTAATAATAACAAATACATCCAATTAATATGAAAACAATGTTATTATTAATTGAAGATTTATTATTCCTAGGGTTTATATTATTAATAGGTTAATAATATTAATCCTTACATCTAATATAAATCCCTCGCTTTATAATCATGATCAACCATGGTCCAACGTTGCTTTATGACAAAGACTCATTGCATATGAAAATCAATCGTGGTCAACAATGGTCATATTGAGAAAATGTGAAAATCAATCATGCTCAATCAATCATGGTCAAACATGTTTATTTTAGTGTTTGTAATATTTATATAAAAAACTACCAATGCTGGGTTTATAATATTAGTCTCTTGGGTTTAATATTATCTGCTTGGGTTCATAATCTCTTAGGGTTTTAGTATTAATACCTTGGATTTATTATTAGGTTGGGTTTATAATACAAATCATGTCAACTTTATTAATCTCTTGTGTTTGTAATATCGATCCCTTGCGCTTCTTGTTCCCTTAGGTTTTTAATATGTATCCCTTGGGTTCAGTAATTTGTTGGGTTTTTAATATTAAATGGTTGTGGTTATTAGTTCCTTGGGTTTATAAAATTAATAATCCCTTTCGTTTATTAATCTCTTGAGTTTAAAATATTAATTATTAGGGTTTATTCATTCAACCATGTTTATTTTAGTATTTTTAATATTTATCTTAGGGTTTGTATACCTTGGATTTATAACATTAGTCCCCTTTGTTAATATTATTCCCTTATGCTCATAATCCCTTGGGGTTTTCATGTTAATCCCTTGTGTTTATTGTTCCTTTGTGTTTATAATATCAATTACTTGGGTTTATTATTCCCCAAGCAACCATGGTTTATTATGCTGTCAACCATGGTCAACCACAGTCCAACATGGAATTGTTATAAGGTTCGTCTCAATATGAAGATCAACGATGGTCAATCATGTTTATTTTAGTGTTTATAATATTTATCTTAGGGTTTATATACATTGGGTTTATAATATTTGTCCCTTGGGTTCAATTATTCCCTTTTGTTCATAATGCCTTTGGGTTTTATTATTAATCCCTTGGTTTTATTATTCCTTGGGTTTCCTGATATCAATTCATTGGGTTTATGATTCCCTTAGGTTTATAATATCAATCATGGCCAACCATTTTCAATCATAGACAGCCATGGTTAAACATGGTTGAATGTCGCATTGTGACAAGGATTGTCTCAATATAAAAATAAGCCATGTTTATTTTAGTGTTTGTAATATTTATATTTAGGTTTACCAATGTTGTGTTTATAATATTAGTGCCTTGGGTTTAATATTATACATTGTGTTCATAATCCCTTGGGGTTTTAATATTAAACCCTCGATTTTATTATTCCTTTGTGTTTATAATATCATTTCCTAAGGTTTAAAATATCAATGATGGTCAACCATTGTCAATCATAGCCAACCATGGTCAACCATGGCCAAATGTATCATTGTGACAAGGATTGTCCCACCATGAAAATAAACCATGTTTATTTTAGTATTTGTAGTATTTATATTTGTGTTTAACAATGTTGGGTTTATAATATTAGGCCCTTGGGTTTAATATTATTCCCTTGGGTTCATAATCCCTTCGGGTTTTAGTATTAATCCCTTCGGTTTATTATTCCTTTGGGTTTATAATATGAATCCCTTGGGTTTATTATTACCTTAGGTTTATAATATCAATGATGGTCAACCATTGTCAATTATAGCCAACTAGGGTCGACCATGGTTGAATATCACTTTGTGAGGAGGATAGTCTCACCATGAAAATAAACCATGTTTATTTTAGTTTTTGTAATATTTATATTTAGGTTTACCAATGTCAGGATTTTAATATTAGTCCCTTGGGTTTAATATTATTCCTTTGGGTTCATAATACCTTGGGTTTTAGTATTAATCCCTTCGGTTTATCCTTGGGTTCATAATATCAATCCCTTGGGTTTACTATTAACATGGGTTTATAATATCAATCATGGTCAGCCATAACCAAATTTAAAATATTAATTCTCAGGGTTTATTAATTCAACCATGTTTATTTTAGTATTTTTAATATTTATCTTAGGGTTTGTATACCTTGGGTTTATGATATTAGTCACTTTTGTTTAATATTATTCTATTAGGTGGATAATCCCTTGGGGTTTTGGTATTAATCCCTCTGGTTTAATGTTCTTTGCATCTATAATATCAATCACTTGGGCTTATTATTCCAAACTCAACCATGGTCACCCATGGTCCAACATGGAACTTTGATAATGATTGTGTCAATATGAAAATCAATGATGGTCAATCATGTTTATTTTAGTGTTTATAATATTTATCTTACAGTTTATATACATTGGGTTTATAATATTAGTCCCTTTGGTTTAGTACTATTCCCTTCAATTCATAATGCCTTGGGGTTTTAGTATGAATCCCCTGGGTTTATTATTCCTCTGGCTTTCTGGTATCAATCCCTTGGGTTTATTACTCCCTTAGGTTTATAATATTAGTCATGGTGAACCATTGTCAATCATAGCCAAACATGGTCAACGATGGTTGAATGTCGCATTGTGACAAAGATTGTCTCATAATTAAAATAAACCATGTTTATTTTAGTGTTTGTAATATTTTTATTTGGGTTTATAATGTTAGTCCCTTGGATTTAATATTATTCTCTTGGGTTCATAACCCCTTTGGGTTTTAGAATTCATCTCTTGTGTTTATTATTCCTTTTGGTTTATAATACCAATCCCTTGGGTTTATTATTCACCTAGGTTTATAATATCAATGATGGTATACCATTGTGAGTCATATTCAACCATGGTCAACCAAGTTTGAATGTGGCATTGTGACAAGGATTGTCTCACCATGAGAAAAATGATGTTTATTTTAGTGTTTGAAGTATTTATATTTGGGTTTACGAATGTTGGGTTTATAATATTAGTCACTTGGGTTTAATATTATTCCATTGGGTTCATAATCCCTTGGGGTTTTAGTATTAATCCCTTGGTTTTATTATTCCTTTGGGTTTATAATACGAATCCCGTGGGTTTATTATTCCCTTAGGTTTATAATATCAATTATGGTCAACCATTTTCAATCATAGCCAACCACGGTGAACCATGGTTGAGTGTTGCATTGTGACAAAGATTGTCTCACCATGAAAATAAACCATGTTTATTTTAGTGTTTGTAATATTTATAGTTGGGTTTACCAATGTTGGGTTTTTAATATTAGTCCCTTGGGTTTAAAATTACTCCTTTGAGTTCATAATCCCTTGGATTTTAGTATTAATTCCTTGGGTTTATGCCTCTGTTGGGTTCATAAGATCAATCCCTTGGGTTTATTATTAACTTGGGTTTATAATATCAATCATGGTCAACCATAACCAACATGGTCAATTGTGGTCAATCATGGTCCCATCTCACATTATGAAACAAAATGTCTCCACTTATGGTTTACATACCTTGGGTTTATAATATTATCCCCTTGGGTTTAATATTATTTCCTCAGGTTCATAATTCCCTTGGGTTATTAGTATTAATACCTTAGGTTTCTTGTTCCCTTGGGTTTATAATATCAATCACTTGGTTTAATTATTCCACGATCAACCATGGTTTATTATTAACTCAACCATGGTCAACCATGGTCCAACATGGAATTGTGATAAGGAATGTTAAAATATGAAAACGAGTGATGGTTATTCATGTTTATTTTAGTGTTTATAATATCTGTCTTAGGGTTTATATATGTTGGGTTTATAATATTAGTCCCTTGGGTTTAATATTATTCTCTTGGCTTCATAATCCCTTAGGGTTTTATTATTAATCCCTTGGGTTTATTATTCCTTTGGGTTTATAATATCAATCCCTTGTGTTTATTATTCCCTTAGGTTTATAATATCAACCATGGTCAACCATTGTCAATCATAGGCAACCATGGTCAGCCATGGTTGAATGTTACATTGTGACAACGATTCTCTCACCATGAAGATAAACATGTTTAGTTTAGTGTTTCTAATATTTATATTAGTGTTTACCAATGTTGGGTTTATAATATTAGTATATTGGATTTAATATTATTGCCTTGGGTTCATAATCCCTTGGAGTTTTAGTATTAGTCCCTTGGGTTTGTTATTAACTTGGATTATAATATCAATCACGGTCAGCTTTATTAATCTCTTGTGTTTGAAATATCGATCCCTTGCGCTTCTTAATCCCTTAGATTTTTAATTTTTATCCCTTGGGTTCACTATGTCCTTGGGTTTATAATATTAAATGGTTGGGTTTATAATATTAATAATCCATTTGGTTTATTATTCCCTTGAGTTTAAAATATTAATTCTTAGGCTTTATTAATTCAACCATGTTTATTTTAATATTTTTAATATTTATCTTAGGGTTTTTATATCTTGGGTTTATAATTTTAGTCCCTTTTTTTTAATATTATTTTGTGGGGTTCATAT
>APFE030975935.1:121019-132994 GCA_000404065.3 Pinus taeda
TTATTCCCTTGGGTTCATAATCCCTTGGGGTTTTAGTATTAATCCCTTGGGTTTATTATTCATTTGGGTTTATAATGTAAATAACTTGGGTTTATTATTCCCTTAGGTTTATAATAATAATCATGGTCAACCATTGTAAATCATAGCCAACCATGGTCAACCATGTTTGAATGTTGCATTGTGACAAGGATTGTCTCACCATGAAAATAAACCATGTTTATTTTAGTGTTTGTAGTATTTATATTTGGGTTTATCAATGTTGGATTTATAATATTAGTCCCTTGGGTTTAATATTATTCCATTGGTTTCATAATCCCTTGGGGTTTTAGTATCAATCCTCTGGTTTTATTATTTCTTTGGGTTTATAATATGAATCCCTTAGATTTACTAGTCCCTTAGGTTTATAAGATCAATGATAGTCAACCCTTGTCAATCATAGCCAACCATGGTCAACCATGGTTGAATGTCGCATTGTGACAAAAATTGTCTCACCATGAAAATAAACCATGTTTATTTTAGTGTTTGTAATATTTATATTTGGGTTTACCATTGTTGGGCTTTTAATATTAGTCCCTTGGGTTTAATTACTCCTTTGGGTTCATAATCCCTTGGGTTTATGTTTCCCTTGGGTTCATAATATCAATTCCTTGGATTTATTGCTAACTTGGGTTTATAATATCAGACATGGTCAACCATAACCAACCATGGTCGACTTTCGTCAATCATGTTCCGATCTCACATTATGAAACAAATTGTTTCCACTTAAGGCTTACATACCTTGGGTATATTAGCCCCTTGGATTTAATATTATTCCGTAAGGTTCATAATCCCTTGGGGTTTTAGTATTAATACCTTCGGTTTACAGTTCCTTTGTGTTTATAATGTCAGTCGCTTGGGTTTATTATTCCACAGTCAACGATGGTTTATTATGAACTCAACCATGGTCCACCATGGTCCAACATAGATTTGCAGTAAGGATTGTCTCAATATTAAAATCAATGATGGTTAATCAAGTTTATTTTAGTGTTTATAATATCCATCTTAGGGTTTATATACATTGGGTTTATAATATTATTCCCTTGGGTTCATAATCCCTTAGGGTTTTAGTATTAATCCCTTAGGTTTATTATTCCTTTGGGTTTATAATATAAATCCATTGGGTTTATTATTCCCTTAGGTTTATAATATCAATCATGGTCAACCATTGTCAATCATAATTAACCATGGTCAACCATGGTTGAATGTTGCATTGTGACAAGGATTGTCTCACCATGAAAATCCACCATGTTTCTTTTAGTGTTTCTAATATTTATATTAGGGTTTACCAGTGTTGGGTTTATAATATTAGTCTCTTTACAAAATTAGCATGCATGGACCTATGGGTTATGGGCCCACGTATACATCGGAAACAAACAAATAGCAGGATTACAACAAAACTAAAAAAAGACAGCAACTGCAATATAACTTTATTAAGAACCGTCGGCCCCACTTTGACGTTTAAGACTGGAACCCAAATAAGTTTAATCCTCTTTCATAACACATCGGGTCCACGGGCATGTTATCTCATGTGCACATTTGAGCACGATTACTGTCTGATCAATCAACCAATGGAAGATCCTGATTGCCAGAACCCAACGAGGTTTTAAGCCCGTTGTATAAAACCTTATCGCATCCACTTTCCCAATTAAGTCCTGTGAATTTCCCAACATGATATGCATTCGATCGCCATTGAATGGATGGTTTGATCCTTTGTAGCTTTAAACTCTTTTTAATGAGTTTCTCGGGTCCGTTTTTAGAATTAAACTTCAGCGCTTGATACCACGTGATGACCGTAGATCTGTTGGATTTTCTAGGTTTGTTTGATCAAACGACTATGATGGTTCCTCCAATTTTTCACAATTTCTGTTGGGATTCTCTTGTTCCACCAATATTATCCGTCAATCTAGACGATCTGACAGTGCCTCTACATTACTCCATCGACTCTAGTTTCGATTGAAACTCTTCTCCTCGATTGATCAGTTCTCTACTCCAACGGTTATCATTCACTTATTGATGGAATTCACGTTCAACAGACATTTACCCTGCCATACTTTGTTTAAGGAAAAGTTCATAGGAACTTCATCTTACACTCGCATAAGCATATTTATTAACTGATAGTAAACAACTAAACGTAAACCATACATAGACACACAAAACTTAGATAACACGTAGATGTACAATAACATGTATATTTCCATTATATACATAATTCAGTTACAGACTAAGGCCTCATGACCCGAACTAGAAATTACCCCTGTAGCTACATTGTATCCTCTCTCCCCTCAATTTCACACAACAAAGACTCTTTATATAGGAAATTACAAAAGCGTGGATCATCTAAGATCCAAGATTTCCTCTTGCAAATCGCTCAATAAAACCCCTTAATCTCTTTATATGCATACATGGTAGATAATTACATTTAAATCAAGCCTTATCAATTCCATCAATTTAACTCTATTTGAATAGAAATTGCCCTGGTTTATAATTATTGTTCACGTTTCCTCTTTCACAGCTTTGGATTCTAATTTTAATGAAGGGTGCTCAAATTCTCCTGCATCAGACTCCCAAGGTACAAAAATATATGACCACCTGGTGATATGATTCTTTCATCCCTTAGTAATTCTACCCACATCCTCTATGGAATTTCCTTTATGACCTTGTTTTGAGCTACAACAAAACCTCTACAGTAACAAGTCCTCCCTGCTACATGGTACCTCACAAAGCTTCTCTCCTCTAAGCTTAGTATTTTGGCATATCTCTAGTTCTCTCCTCTTTGGAACCAGTTGAGCACTCATGTCTATAGGTTGCTGCAATATTCTAACCTTCTTTTGTTGCTATCTATATGAAAATATAAAGATCACAAACTCTCCATTCTTCAGTCTAACTGTACCTTTTCCTGAATGGAAAATCTTCTTATGCTTTGATACCAAAAAGGATGACAACTAAGCTTATTTGGTACAACAAAGATCCATCATTACAAAATTAGTGTGCGTGGACCTATGGGTTATGGGTCCACGTATACATCGGAAGCAAACAAATAGTGGAATTACAACAAAACTAAAATTAAAAACCCACAAACACAATATAACTTTATCAAGCACTGTCGACCCCACTTTGACTTTTAAGACCAGAACCCAAATAAGTTTAATCCTCTTTGATAACACATCAGGTCCATCGGCGTGTTAACCCATACGCACATTCAAGCACGATTATAGTCTGATCAATCAACCAATAGATGGTCTTGACTGCCAAAACCCAACGAGGTTTTAATCCCGTTTTATAAAACCCTATCACGTCTATTTTTGCAATTAAGTCCTGTGCATTTCCCGACATGATATGAGTCTGATCACCATTGAACAGACGGTCTGATCCTGTGGATCTTTAAACTGTTTTTGATGAGTTTCTTGGTTCTGATTTTAGAATTGAACTTCAGCACTTATTACCACACGATGACCGTAGATTTGTTGGATCTACTGGGTCTGTTCGCTTGGAAGGTTATGATGGTTCCTCTAGGTTCTCATGATTTTTGTCGGGATTTTCTCGTTCCACCAATATTATCCATTGATCTCAACTATCCGACGGTGTGACTGCATTTCTCCATCGACTCCAATTTCGAATGAAACTCTTGTCCTCCATTAACCAGTTCTCTAATCCAATGGTTATCATTCGCTTATTGATGGGATTCACGTTCAACACAAATTTACCCTACCATACTGTGTTTAAGGTGAAGTTCATAGGAACTCCGTCTTACACTCGCACACACATATTTATTAACTCATAGTAAAGAAATAATCGTAAACCATACACAGACACACAAAACTCAAATAACACTTAGATGTACAATAACACGTAAATTTCCATTATATACATAATTTGATTATAGACTAAGGCCTCATGGCCTGAACCACAAATTACCCTTATGGCTACATTGTATCCTCTCTTCCCTCTATTGCACACAACACAAACTCTTTATATAGAAAATTACAAAAGCGTGGATCATCTAAGATCCACGATTTCCTCCTACAAATCACTTAATCAAAGCCCTAAATCTTTGTATACGCATACATGGTAGATAATTACATTTAAATCAAGCCTTATCAATTCCATCAATTTAGCTCTGTTTGAACAGAAATTGCCCTGGTTTACAATGATTGTCCACGTTTCCTCTTTCAGAGCTTTGGATTCTGATTTTAATGAAGGGTTCTCAAATGCTCCTGCATCACTTGGGTTCATAATCCGTTGGATTTTTAGTATTAATCCCTTGGGTTTATTATTAACAATGATTTATAATATCCATCATGACCAGCTTTATTAATCTCTTATTTTTGTAATATCAATCGCATGACCTTCTTAATCCCTTACATTTTTAATATTTATCCCTTGGATTCACTAATTGCTTGGGTTTATAATATAAAATGGTTTGGTTTATTAATTCACTAGATTTTTAATATTAATAATCCATTTGGCTTATTATCCCCTTGAGTTTAAAATATTAATTCTTAGGATTTATTAATTCAACCATGTTTATTTTAGTATTTTTAATATTTATCTTAGGGTTTGTATCCCTTGGGTTTATAATATTTGTCCCATTTCGTTTAATAGTATTCCCTCGGATTCATAATCCTTTGGGGTTTTAGTATTAACCCTTGCGGTAATAATAATATAATAATAATATTATATAATAAAATAATAATACATATAAATATAATTGTTAATATTATTATTATAATAATATAATATATTTATTGTATTATTATAATAATAAATATATATATATAATAATAAAATAATATTATTATTATTATTATTATTATTATTTATTCCACTGGAAAGATCCATAATTTTTCATTATAAGGAAAAATTACATATTGTAGATGCCTATACCAGATGTTGTAGCTGAGTCACCATGGATTGTGCACAAAAATATAAAGGTTTGTTAGATTCACCATGCAGGGCGATCTACTGTTATATCAGTTGGTGGATCAAAACTTTTGTATATCCATGTAACCTGTACATGAGCCACGCAGGGCTGTTCAAATTGTTTTTATTTTGAGCCTATATACAATCATAAAAAATATTCATGTTATAACAATGTTTGAGCAAAAACGATAGTGATCGGGGACTCAATCCCCTCTGATAGTGCTGATCTATATATGGCCAGTGGTAATATTGATATACATCTGTCCCCTTCTATTCTTGAATCAACCACTCACCTCTGGGTAATGCCGAGGGCTCTTTGGATAGTTTGTCGGTGCAACTGTTATGCTCCTTGTAAATATGATTGCAAGAAATAGTGTTAAATGTTGCCTCATGCAATATATTGCTGAGAGTGTGTGCGTGACATGCAGTAATGCCATTGAACCAGTTGATTATGTTCTTTGAGTCCCAAAAACATTTAGATTGATGCATTGATGCCCCAAAGAGAAATGAAGTAAGTGACAGAGGGTCATTAGTTCCGCGAAATTTTTGGTGCCAATGCCCAAACCCATCTTTACTCTGAAGAAATGTTGTTCACTAATGTATAGAGTGAATCCTCCTCCACAACCTTGTTGGTTAGCAGCACCATCAAAGAAAGCCCAGGGAGTGCTTTTGTTAATGATGGGGGGGGCACGTGGTCTGCATTCTCGAGGAGGCGGGGGATCAGGTAGTTCATTATAAGCTGAGTTAATAACAGCCGCAATGTGTGGCTAGTGTATTGGTCCTTTATAAAAAATATAGCGATTTCGGGCCAACCAGGTATACCAACAAATGACCAAAGGGAGGCATAATAATTTGGATCCCCTGTGTCGATTTGTCCAGTCGTCCCATGCGCTACCAATTTCGTCACCAGCCCATTGTCCAGAAAAATGGATAGAGGAAGATAAGTCCTGCCAAAGAGCTTGTAGGGTGGAACACTGAAGAAATAGATGGACAGTAGATTCGGATGGAAATTTTCAAAGAATACACCAAGTTGGCCCATGAAAAGATCTATGAAGGAGATGTTCTCCCGTGGGAATTTTGTCACGGAGAACGCACCAAAAAAATAATCTGGTGTGCAGTGGAGTTGCAAGTTTCCAGATGTTACTCCATCAGCTTGATATTTGTTTAGGCATTTTGTGTTGCATCAAGGAAATGTAGCCTGTCATGGGAGAGTAGACACCATTTTTTGCCTGACTCTAAACTAGTTTGTCCGGGCCCTCTTTGATCCTAATGTGGGATTCGATTAGCACAGAAATATAATCCTGCCATTCTAGATGCCATCGAGGAGGTAGATCAAGTAGTCTCGCAGATTTCCAAGCTTGTGAGAACATACCAATGTTTTGTGGATCTGCAATGTGAGACATTACCATAATCCCATGGGAGTGAAGATGCTGCAAGAGATCTCTAGAAAGCAGATGTCTTCCCCTCCTCCGATCCAAGGGTCCAGGCCGATCTTAGCCATGTTTATATTATTATAATTAATAATATAATATATTTATTGTATTATTATTATAATAATACAATATATTATTATATTATTATTCTAATAATAATATTATCTCATAATAACAACCATGATCCAATAATAATTAGAATTGTCATAAGGGAATTATTATGTGTATTATTTTTGAAGACTACACCTTACGAATATGAACCCTTAGATTAATAAACCCAATGCATTTATATTATAAACTAAAGGAAATAATAAGCCCAAGGGATTAGTACTAAAAACCCTAGGCAATACAAACCCAAAGGAATAATATTTAACCCAACAGAATATACCTATAAACCCTAGGTATATAAACCATAAGATAATTCCTATGTGCTCTAAAATAAAAATGGTTGACCATGGTTTGCCATGGCTAATTTTCATATTGAGAATATCTTTGTCACAATGCAAGTTTGAATGTTGGCTGACCATGGCAAATTTTCCTATTGAGACAATCCTTATCACAATGTGATAGTGGACCATGGTTGACCATGAGTATAAACCCTAGGGATTTATCTCAATGTACATATCGGTGTCCCCCCTATTGCAATTGGACAATTTGATCATATGGTGTAAACTTAAATATGCCATTATATTCTCATCGTCGCCACTCCATAAATGGATGGAATTCACACCACTAACTTTCTTGCATATCTAAATCATATGTTTAAACCTCATTTAAACTAATTTTTTACAAATCACTATTAAAAGTTTACCATACAAGTTAGTTTTCGACACATATGAAAATTAAAGAAATAGAATTAAAAACAAAAATGTTAAAAATTTTATATTATTGAAAAGTTGAAACATGTCTACACATTGTTGTGCATTACTTTTTTATAAGTGTGCATGTCAAAAGGCTTCATGGTACAAATATTTGTCTCTTCAATTCATTGGTATTCCTTAATTGCAGTTTATTCAAACTTCCAAAACTTTAACATGGTTTTAGGTTACAATAGTATTTTTAGGTTTTAGATTTAAATATTAATAATTTATATATATGAGGTTTTAGTATTGTTAAATATAATAAAAATATAATTCCCAATATATATTAGATATTAATATTTAAATTTATATAACTAATTGGTTTAGCAATAACTTTTATGAATGTTTCTCTTAATAATTATGTTTTTCCTCTTCAATATCTCTCTTGACCCATCACCTTTTTTTACTTAGTTTTAATTAAATTTGTTTGATTTAAAATAAAAGGTAATTTGAAATGTGTTTCATTTAAATTCAATTAAAATGCATATATATAATTTTTTCAATAAAAACTTTGTTGACCATGAGATTCTCTCTTGCTTAGCTACGAAATCCTCTCTTAGACAAATTCAAATAATGTAAAGCCATCATGCCCCTTCATCTAAGCCTTGAATTCATTAATTTTATTGAATCCCTCTTTACTAAGTGCAAAATGAATTTGTTATACCACAATATTGGTCAAATGAATATTTTATATCCCCATATTTCTTTTCACTTGAGCATGGCTCAATCATACATATTTTAGTTTACATTAATATAATATTATAATATTAGGTTTAGGATTTTAATGAGTTGCCAATGAATGAGTTTCATGAAGTGTTTGAATCTTCAGATTTTTAAATCCATTTCACTTACAAATGTTTGAAATAAATAAGGTTATTTTATTTTAAATTCACCCATTAAATTTTAATAATAATTATTTTTAAATTAATTTACTAAAAAAAGTTTTACTTTAAATTTTGATAAAACAAATAAATTTTACCCCAAGTAGCAGTTCCAATAGCATTTGATGAAGCTGAATGGAAGTCAATAAAAATAGTCATGGTGAAGCAAAAACAAGATCTAGTAGCCAATGGTTAAGAAACAAAAGGCAAATGAATCAATAGACAAGTAATTAATCAAATAATTAAGAAATAAAACAATAATTATAGTATTGGAATCAAAATCCCTTCATTTTCATGAGATATGTTACCTATTGTTTCATTGGTAAGAAAGTGCTCTCGAAAGAATTTTTTAGGGTTTTGCACCCTAACTCTTAAAGTCAAGTATCATTACAAATATTCATTACACTTATGATCAAAAGTAATACAAGGTGACAAGATCTTCAAAAATAGTAGATGACATAGGCACATGGAAGGCATAATTAACAAGATTGCAGAGATGGAAAGAAACATAAAAACAAATAATGAATGTTGACAGATCCATACATAATATTGACACCTTAAAGGCACCATGAAGAGTGTTTAGAGAATTTAAAACATTGGAAAGTGTTTTTATTATGCAACATTCAATGTTCAACATTTATTGTGGTGGAGAGCATTCTAGATAAACCAAACATGCGCTTCTTCTTCATTTAAAGACAATGTTTCTTCATTTTATGGTATATTTTACTCATTTAATACAAATGTTCAATGTATAATTACAAAGTTATGCAATTTTAATATATTTCCAATACATTAATATGTTTGGAGAAACATTAATAGTTTGGAGAAACACTCCAACATTTATATTGTGCCATAATCTAAGCCATTGGGAACCGTATTGGACTTTGGTACATTGTTTTTATATTAACAAAATTTGTTTTGGCATTGCTTATGGTTATTGGGTTAATATTGTGTTCATTGGGGAGTGTTCAATAGTATTATGGAACAACGTATTAATTGTGGAGAGCAAAGTTTACAATGTTCATAATAACGTTTACAATACAGTGCCTTACATTACATTGTGTGGTTTATGATTAATTGTCCAATTTTATCATTTTGGTACATGCCCCACTCTATTTGATATAAGAAATGGGTTATATCATATAATATGTTTACAACATTTACAATGTTGAGAACAAACTTTAATTCCAACAAATACAATGTTGTTGTATTATTGTATTTGAATCCAGCAAATACAACATTTAATTCCATTTAATTCAAACATTTAATACATGCATTTAACTACTTCATTAGAACAAATGTTAATTACTTTTAGGTTTTAATAAATATGTATTTGACTTTTTTTTATTTCATATTAAATTTTATAAAATAATTATTTTTTAAATTTTTCCTAATTAAAGGTATTCTAACATAAATACTATAATTTTAGATAATTTTTAATATTTATATCAAATATAATAATAATATAATAAATAATTATGTTATTATTATTATGATCATCATCATCATCATCATCATATCATATTATTAATAATATTATTATTGATATAAATATAAAAGTTATTAATTTTATTATATAACATTAAAATTAGTTATCAAAAATACAATAATAAAATATAATTAATAATAACAATAGCATGCAAATTAATATGGAAAACAATGTTATTGTTAATGTAAGGGTTATTATTCCTACGGTTTAATATTATTCATAGGGTTAATAATATTAATCCTTGTGTCTAATATAAATCCCCTTGGTTTATAATCATGGTCAACCATGGTCCAAAGTCACATTGTGACAAATATTTTCTCAATATGAAAATCAACCATGGTCCAACGTTGCTTTATGATAAAGACTCACTGCATATGAATCAACTGATGTCAGACATGGGCCGTTGCATATAAAAATATGGTCTAATATGAAAATAAACCATATTCAACCTTGACAATTAATAGGGTTACAATATTCTATCTTGGGGTGTATATGCCTTAGGCTTTATAATATTACTTCGTTGTGTGTGTAATATAAAAAATAAATAAAATAATAATTTATTGGAATATATTTTTTAAAAAATATTATTTTATTATTATTATTATTATATTATTAATAGAATACATTTATTAATAACATTAAATATTCTATATATCATTAATGTTCATTGTGGTTGGGTTTTTAATATTAACAATCCTCAGGGTTTGTTAATATCTGAGGTTTATAATATTCATAATCTTATGGGTTTATCAATCCCTTGGGTTTAAATTGTTAATTTTTAGGGTTTATTAATCCCATATGTTTTTAGTATTGATTCTTTGGGATTGGTGATCCTTTAGGCTTATAATGTTATCCATTGGGTTTACTAATTCATTGGGTTTATCAAATTAAACCCTTCTTTTTATTAGTCACTTTTCTTTTAAGGTTTATAATATTTGTTTTAGCATTTATATACCTTAAGGTTATAAAATTAATCCCCTTGATTTAATACTATACCCTTGGGTATATAAAAGATTGAGTTTTAGGTTTTGTAATATTTATCTTAGGATTTATATGCCTTAGGTTTATATTATTTATCCCTCATTTAATATTATTCCCTTTGGGATTGGTGATCCTTTAGGTTTATAATGTTATCCATTGGGTTTACTAATTCATTGGGTTTATCAAATTAAACCCTTGTTTTTATTAGGTACTTTTCTTTTAAGGTTTATAATATTTGTTTTAGCATTTATATACCTTAGGTTTATAAAATTAATCCCCTTGATTTAATACTATTCCCTTGGGTATATAAAACATTGAGTTTTATGGTTTGTAATATTTATCTTAGGATTTATATGCCTTAGGTTTATAATATTTATCCCTCATTTAATATTATTCCCTTTGGGATTGGTGATCCTTTAGGTTTATAATGTTTATCCATTGGGTTTACTAATTCATTGAGTTTATAAAATTAAACCCTTGTTTTTATTAGTCACTTTTCTTTTAAGGTTTATAATGTTTGTTTTAGCATCTATATACCTTAGGTTTATAAAATTAATCCCTTTGATTTAATACTATCCCCTTGGGTATATAAAACATTGAGTTTTAGGGTTTGTAATATTTATCTTAGGATTTATATGCCTTAGGTTTATAATATTTATCCCTCATTTAATATTATTCCCTTGGGTTTTTAGTGTTATCCCTTTGGTATATTATCCCCTTTGGTTTATAATATCCCTTGGGGTTTTAGTATTAATCCCTTCAGTTTATTGGTCCTTAGGTTTATAATATCAATCACTTGGATTTACTATTCCCTGGTCAGGGATGGTTTATTATCATGTCAATCATGGTGAACCATGGTACAATATGAAATTGTGATAACGATTATGTCAATATGGAAAACAGTGATGGTCAATCATGTTTATTTTAGTGTTTATATTATTTGTCTTAAGGTTTATATATGTTGGGTTTATACTATTAGTCCCTTGGGTTTAATATTATTCCCTTGGGTTCATAATCCATTGGGGTTTTAGTACTAATCCCTTGGTTTTATTATTCCTTTGGGTTAATAGAATCAATCCCTTGGTTTTATTATTCTCTTGGGTTTCCAATATCAATCATGGTTAACCATTGTAATTCATAGCCAACCATGATCAACCATGGTTGAATGCCGCACCGTGACAAGGATTGTCTCACCATGAAAATAAACCATGTTTATTTTAGTGTTTGTAATATTTAGATTAGGGTTTACCAATGTTGGATTTATAATATGAGTCTCTGTTGGGTCCCTATAATACTAGTGATTACCCCATTACTATGGTAGTTGTACCCCTTATTAATATTTTTGTGCCCCTATTGCCCCCATATTGTTATT
>APFE030975935.1:136128-160280 GCA_000404065.3 Pinus taeda
ATACAAATTGGAGCTTCCTGCAGTTTCTCGATTGCACCCAGTTTTCCATGTTTCATGTTTAAAGAAGGTTATAGGTGACAAGCTCCCAGTTCAAACAATATTACCAGAACTTGACGAGGAAGGAAAAATTATATTGGAACCAGAAGTAGTCACAGAAACAAGATCTCGACAGCTACGAAATCGATCAATTTCGGAGTATCTTATCAAGTGGAAGAACTTATCTGAAGAATGATTCCACATGGGAGGATGAGAATTTTATACAGAAGTATCCAGAACTACTCAAGCTTTGAGGACAACACTTTTTTTGAAGGAGAGGGGCATGTTGGGTCCCTGATTACCCCATTACTATGGTAGTTGTACCCCTTATTAATATTGTTGTGCCCCTATTGCCCCCATATTCTTATTACTGTGCCCCATAGAATCCCTCTATTGTTATTTTCGTGGCTTTATATTATTATTGTTAGGCCGGCTGGGTTATATTGTGACTCCTTAGATTCCTATATATAGAAAGCAGGTTTTGTCATTTGTATCATCCAAGAATTGTTCATTTATGTAATGTAAAGGAGGTTGCTCCCTCGAAGAGGCTAAATTCTAAGGCGTTGCTCTATCTTTTCTATATTTTCTTGAGTTGGTTTCATAACAGTCTCTCGGGTTTAATATTATCCCCTTCGGTTCATAATCTCTCGGGGTTTTAGTATTAATACCTTCGATCTATTATTAGGTTGGGTTTATAATATCAATTATAATCATATTTATTAATCTCTTAGATTTGTAATATTGATCCCTTGTGCTTTTTGATCACTTAGGTTTTTAATATGTATCCCTTGGGTTCCCTAATTCGTCTAGCTTTTAATATTAAACTATTGGTTTTATTAGTTCGTTGGGTTTATAATATTAGTAATCCATTTGGTTTATTAATCCATTGAGTTTAAAATATTAATTATTAGGGTTTATTATTTCAACCATGTTTATTTTAGTATTTTTAATATTTATCTTAGGGTTTGTATACCTTGGGTTTCTAATATTAGTTCCTTTTGTTTAATATTATTCCCCTAGTTTCATAATCCCTTGGGGTTTTAGTATTAGTCACTTGGGTTTATTCTTCCTTTGTGTTTATAATATCAATAGCTTGGGTTTATTATTCCCCAGTTAACCATGGTTTACTATGATGTCAACCATGGTCAACCATGGTCTAGCATGGAATTATGATAAGGAATGTCTCAATATGAAAATCAACGATGGTCAATCATGTTTATTTTATTGTTTATAATATTTATCTTAGGGTTTATATATGTTGGGTTTATAATATTACTCCCTTGGGTTTAATATTATTTCCTTGGGTTCATAATCCCTTGGGGTTTTAGTATTAATACATTGGGTTTATTATTACTTTAGCTTTCTGATATCAATCCCCTAGGTTTATGATTCCCTTAGGTTTATAATATCAATCATGGACAACCTTTTTAAACCATAGCCAACCATGGTCAAACATGGTTGAATGTCTATTTTCGAGAATTTTGTATCTACAGATAAATACTAATTTTCTAGATAAGTATCTATATCTGGAACAATAGTTTAAAGCACATTAGCCCTTTCCTGTAAGCAGCAGATAAGACAAAGAAGATGAGAATACCTACTTGTAGTTCCTCTTTTCTATGGTCTCCATTGTATTGATCCTATCACTCCTTCCCATACATAACACACTTTACAAGTACCTGTAAACACAAACAGAAGACAAAGAACCAATCAAAGAAAAAGATCTATTGAATACAAGTAAATAGAATCACATACATTCACACATAAAAGCATCATATATCAATACAAACATATGGGAAAAAGGTTCAAATACTTTCTTTAATAGAAGAAGGAATTAAAACCATCATGTATAATTCGAAGTCACTCCTCCAGCCTGGATCCCATCCACATCACATCAAAAGCATGAAAAATGTAGCATAATAATACTTGTCTCAAAGCCAATTCTCATAGCAACATTATCTCCTTACAATTCAACATAGTTCAGTGCTTGATCACTTAGATGAGTGTTCAATTTATAGGAGGATGAAGGAGGTTATGTCATAAATGGGGGTATTGAATGGCCTTCCTGATGCAGCCTAGAGCTGCAAACCCAGAATCTATAATCACCACGCATATAAGAATGCATTTCCTCTATTTTCCCAATAAACTAAATCTGGCAATGTCAACTTTTCAAATCAGAAGCTCATAGGATTTAGAAATCTGAATCCATAATCAAATAACATTCAACCCCATTAAAGTACCTCTGCTCCCATTACACCTTTCCTTTGAATCGAGTCACTGTATTCAGATTCAGACTTGCGCCTTCACACACCATCCATACAATTACCGCGCTATGCTATTTTCACTGTCCAATTTACTCAATATGCCATCAATACAACAAGATTTTCATATGAACCTGTTAAATTTAAATAATCGTTGAAATACAGTTCAACGCCAATTCAACTCTGTTGTAATCGATCTCAATCGAATGGGGTTTAATACAAGTACAATTTAATTCAAATAAAAAAATGGTTCAATACAAGACTAACACATCTATAATCTGAAATAAACATCGCTTGTATTCCTCATTTACAAGGATAAACCGCGTTGACTTTATGGAACTCTTCTCACAAAACAAATACGTTGGTAATTATCAACCAGAACGTAATTCAAATGCTTCTCTACTGTTTATGGTTTAACAAAACATGCCTTGATTCAATCAACTTTAATAAAACGAACCAGGTTCAATCTCTACTGACTTTTAAGAAGCGGCGCAACATTCCGGGGACATGTCACATGCGATAAATCTTTTAAATACCTTCGAATGAGTAATCATCGTAGTCTTTTTTAGAACTTCGAATCTCAGGCATTTTTCTGGCCTCTACAACAATCAAGAAAAACCCAAAATCTTGTGAATGTTACAAACTAAAGAAATTAAATTACGAACAGAAATCTCAGCAAAGTGAAAACATTGATAGACTGAAATACGTCCATATTCAAGTTGAGGAATTATTAAACTCTTCAGTGACTTCAAATACTAGTTCACCATATATCTATTAACAATATCACATTCAGTTTTCTTACGAGAGAGAGAGTTTCATCAGAACAATACTGGCATCACCTCCTTCCTTGAGCTTGGCGACCAATGTCACACAAATTCAATAATGGCATGATGGCAGAAAATCAAATATTGTATTCAAATACATACTACTTGCATAAAACCTCCTACTTTGGCCTCAGTTTTGATCATTTGGCCCTTTACAAATTTCTAAAGGCTTACAGAGCCTGCTCTCAATATCACACTCACTCACTCTCCCTGAGAGATTTGCTGCCACTTTTTTATAATTAGGATAGGCCTTCTTGGTCCTTATCTTCTAGAAAAGCAGGCTTTTCTTTTTTTACATAACGATTTAAAGCTTGAAGCTTTTCTCCATTCTCATCCTAATTTTAACTGAAAAAACATAGAAGTTCTATCCCAATTCTTTTTCCTAAACTATTCTCTCATATCCTTTTATTTAGAAACATAATATTTACATAACTTCACTTCCTATTTTATTAAAAATAACAAAATATTTAAAATTATCACACCCCCCTTTTCATTCTATATTTACAAATGAGGATGGTCTTGATGCTCCTGCATCACTTCCATACTTAGAATTAGTTCCATGGAGGAAGGGATGAGAGGATAGGATGTATATTAACTCATTACTCATCCATTTGCGATCTCATAGGAGTTGATAAGTGAGGGAAAATTCTAGATGACTCCAAGAGATAAGAATATTCCCCAAACCCTATGTGAATTTCACTCAATCTCACGTAGCACAGGTGAAAGAGGGCCTAAGTGCTCTGTAGATGGGGAAAATTTAAAGAACCACCATAGATTTATATGTATAATAAATGGGTGAATCCCCATGATACATAGGAAAAATGGGAGGTGATTTTATCACTAATATAATATGTATAATATATTTTTTGGCAAATCTCTCACCATATTATATTATCTTGTAAAGTCATGGAAAATATTTCACTGAATTATAAAATCTTGTAAGATCTTGGAAAATCTTTTACTGAATAATAAAACATTGTGAAGTCTTGGTGAATGTTTTGTTAAAGTATGAAACCATATATGATAATAATAAAGCATATTCATTAAACTGTAATATACTAACATACATGTTTGGAAAAAAGAAACATAATTTTCACTTCCTACAAACAATGTTGCAAGTTTTAGTTGCCATGTTTGTCATGGTAGGAGAGATTAGTGTTTTCTCTACCACTTTTGTCAAGCTACGACTTTTTCCAAGCTATCAAATTTCTTTCTTATTCCATAGACTCCAACTGCGAGATAAAAACAAAAACACATCAAGTTTGTTTACCCCAACACGCAAACAAGTAGCAAGCACCAAATATATAATATAATGAAGTAGTAGGTATCCCAAAGGCCTGAAGGGGATCTAATTAAATAATAAAATTTAATTACGTCTCTCCCAATCTAAATTTCTTATTATCATAATTCACTACCTTCATACCATTTTTAACAACGTTGTAACTTGTGGATTAATTTCCTTTTTGGTGCACAATATCTGCCTTTTAGGACAATATGGTGCACTGACCCAACCCCTACAGATCATTACGAAAAACTAAGAATAGCAGAGAAGATGAAAGGTTGTACAAACCAACAGATTTTTTAAACAAATAATCCAAGATCAATGCATTAACTTTTTCATGAAGATATCATATTGAGAATGTTTACAAATGGTGGGAAATCTAGGTAGTGACTATCTCTGTTCTACAAGGGTGATGCAGAAAGAGTTAAGATTTCATTGTTTTGTTAAGTTAGAAAAATCCATATTAATGGAGATATCGTTATTTTTTACTAAATTTTGTGAAGTGACTAAATGTAGCTTTAACCATTCACCTTAAGATTTTTTTTACAATATAATTTCCTAAGTATATTTAATATCTTCATTATCAGAAAAACCAACCTATATCCATCTTAACTCCACATCTACCACTATTAGAGGGATGAAATCTATTTATCCCTCCTAGCACTTGGTAGTCCCAGAATTAAGATGGATCTAAGCTGCTAGAATTTCCCCTTTAAAAAGTCTATGCTCATATGAATACCATTGTATTACCATGGGTCAATACCATAGGTTATCATAAACCTGGAGCTTAAAAACTACTATTAGTAATTTATAAAAATTAATAAAATTAATAATTGATTTGTATTTTTTTTTTATTTTAACCAAGTTAAAATGTTTAAGTGACATTAAATTACAAGATCCATTTTTATTCTTGACCTACCAAGTCCCGAGAGAGATCAAATATTTTTTCACTCTATGTTAGTTTGCATATCACAATATTTGATCTAGAGTAAAGATGGGATCTATCCTAGTTTAATTCCCCACCTTTAAATATGGGGCATTCCATGTGAATACCATGGGTCAATACCATGTGCCATCTTTATTTTTATTAATAATAATATTAGGGTTGGGTCAATACCATGTGCCATCTTTATTTTTATTAATAATAATATTAGGGTTGATAATGTTTTTTTTTGCATGGTATGAATAATAATTTGGCCCATGGTATTTGGCCCATAGGCTTCACCTAAATATAACACATTTTTTGAGTGTTCGTAAATATAAGGTGGCTTATGGAGTAAATATAAAAAAGTGATTTATTTATTTACCATGCCTCTCGTTTATTAATATTTTTATTAATTCACCATACCTATTTTATAAATATGGTATTTGGCCCATAGGATTCAATTAAATAAAACCTCATTTTTAGCCTTCTTAAATAGAAAGAGGGTTATGGACTAAATGTAGAAAGAGGATTCATTTATTTAGCATACCTCCACTTTATTTATATTTTTATTTATTTACACGCTTGCTTGTTCATAAATATAAGGTGACATATGGAGTAAATATAAAAAAATATTCTATTAATTTACCATACCTCTCATTTATTTATATTTTTATTAATTTACCATACCTCTTTTATAAATATGGTACTTGGCCCATCGGATTCACTTAAATGAAACCTCATTTTTGAGCCTTCTTAAATAGAAAGAGGGTTATGGATAAAATATAAAAAAGAGGTTTTATTTATTTACCATACCTCTACTTTATTTGTATTTTTATTTATTTACCATACCTTTGGAGTAAGTATCAAAAGAGCTTTTATTTATTTACCATACCTTCACTATATTTATATTTTTATTTATAACTACCATAAATACATTTTCTTGAAAATGAGGGCGAATGGAAGATTGTAACTCCTAATTTCAAGCGCTAAATTTACTTTTTTTAAGCCTCTCCCTTAAAATAAGGTGGGCCAACCTCCATAACTATTTTTTTTATAAAATAAATTTGAGGTGATTTGTAACAATATACTATGATACAAAATATTCGCCCAATAAAAATATAAAACCCCTTAATTTAGCCCAAGGGCGAAAATTCACGCCTTAAATTTTCCATGTCTGTAGAGCACTCTGGCATGGACTCAACTACTCTACATCGCACCCTTACATGGGCATACCTATACCGGTCACTCTAGAGGTCATTTCAGGATGTCTTCAAGTGATGAAATGGCCTGGGAAGGAGGCATTCAAAAGGGTGACTTGTTTAGGGCATGTACCAACTGAAATTAGGATTTGATGAGCCCTCAAACACTGATCTAGATGATGGGAGAGATGTTTCCAAATGGATCTGTAACAACTGTCCCCTAAAACTTGAAGTCAAAAAATGCAAATGTCGAATGAAATGCTTTACGATGTGATGAGGAGGTTTTGAAGTGGAAAGTGACCTTCATCAATTATAATACATATATCATGATATTTTATTTTCACATGAATTTGCTGAGGGAAGGCATACCCATGCTCAACTTCTAAATTTTCATTATGTGTACATAGATAGTCATCTACAAATATAGACCCATGATTAGAATGATCATCAATGTAAAGCCATTGTAAATATGATTTAGTACTCTTGAAATCGCAGCCCCGATGGATGAAACTAGATGTGGGGTGTTCTATCTTGTTCAATTGTTTGCTCAAGTACGAGTCTAATCATGCGAATATGTGATTTGAAGTTGAACATTGGAAGACATTATCTGATTACTAGCCAATGATGTAAACCATTAACAGACGCGAGAGAAATCATCGATAATGATAATGATCCTCAAGGTACTGTAGTACATTCTGCACAAAGTGAATGTATGATCTAATATCAAACACCATACAAATTCTTTTGGTCGAAGGCCATTGATTTCATCCTATCACCAAAAGCGAGAAACGTGTCATTGATGTATAAAAAACCTCAAGGTAGTGGAAGGGTGTTTCTAGGTCAACTTCTTGGATGATGTGCTGATGTCGACAAGAAGCGACCTGTCACAGGAGGGCCTTGATGTATCCTATATCAATGACACGAAACGAGTGTAATTATTTTGGAGATGGAATTTAATTGACAACACAAGGTGCAGGAATGGTGGTCATGAAAATGAAGGTTTATGAATATTGCAAAGGATGAATTTTAACTCGATGACTTCTCTTGAACATGTCGGTAACATTAAAATGAATTGGTAGCATTGACCAAAAACAAAGTGATGGATGGTATGATAGACCAACGGTATTATAACCATCAAGATGATAACCCAACCCAATAGTCACATTGATGGAGTGAAAGTGTGATGTCCAAGAATGACCTGCTACCATAAAGTGGTTTTCCCCTTCTTCCAATTTTCCCGAGTCATTGCTAAGCAATACCTCTTTATTTTTATCAAGATTGAGGAGGATACCATATGCTTGTTGTATAATTCCACCCTTTGGTGAATCCATCGTTACGTGATGTTTTAATGAGTCTAGCGAAGGTGGAACTCGGTCTTGTCTAGATGGACAAGTTTGTCACTATTTCATGTTTCAACGAGTTTAACGACAATGATAACTCGGTCCTTTTCATGTTTAGAGAGTTTGAAAAGGAACAAAAATAAAACTCCACAATTTTTTTTTTGTTGATTTGTCTCTCAAGCCTAAAAAAGCATAAAACAATGTGAGAGAGAACCTATTGACCATTTTTGATCAACATATTCCTTTTTCCTAAATAATCTATCTCATTCTGGAAAAGGGTTAAACCTATACTGAGTAGATGTCATTTCCAATCCATTAACAAGCTGACAAGGACAAGCACTCAACAATCTTTTCATATTTCGAGAGTCTCAAAAGTGCTTAAAGATGACTCCACTTTGAGGAACGAGTGGTGTCTAGGACAGAAATTAGTTCCAGTGATGTTGGAACTTCTCAAAACATGTTGATTTATTTGAATAGGCTGGCTAATAAGACCACTCAGTGCAACTATTCCTCAAAAAGTGTAAAATAATCAAGTTAAAACGTATGATCATCCAAGCAGATAGTGATGATGGAAGGAGAAAATCCAAGGCTCATCTGACGAAAGAGGCTGATAGAATGGCAATCATGAGGGTTAAAATGGAGATGGGTTGATTTTTAGACAAGATTGAACCATAAGGAACAATTCTTGGATTTAGTTTCATGTTTACACAAGCTGGAAATGAAAAACGATGCTTGGATTCAGCTTCATTTTTACACAAGATTGAAATGAAAAACTATGCTTGGATTTAGTTTTAGTTTTACACAAGCTTGAAATGAAAAACTATGCTTAGATTTGGTTTCATGTTTACACAAGCTTGAAATGAAAAACTATGCTTGGATTCAGTTTCATTTTTACAAAAGCTTGAAATGAAAAACTATGGTTGAATTCAATTTCATTTTTACACAAGCTTGAAATGAAAAACTATGCTTGAGATTGGTTTACATGCCCCCAACATGATGACTTGATTCTAGGTGCATGCCCACCAAGCTTCATTGCATTCACCTAAGTAGACTACTCGTGGCTATTAGGTGGATGGAATGAAGGTTCATTTACAAGATCAAGTGAAAGACTCGACTGGGATTTTACAAGATCTAATAAAAGGCTCGACTTGGAATTTTGCTCCACGGGACCTTGTTTCATTTTTTAATGAGCTTGAGACAAGACAAGGAACTCTGCTCAGATTCCTTGTTTCATTTTTTAACAAGATTGCCACAAGACAAGTAACTATTCTCATATCCTTTGTTTCATTTTTTAACGAGGTTGACAGAAGACCAGGAACTATCCTCATATCCTTGGTTTCATTTTTTAACGAGGTTGACACAAAGAACTATCCTCATTTCCTTGGTTCATGACCCATAAAAGGTCATGACTTCTAAGAGGTTCTCATCAGATGGGAGAAAAATGCTTTGGAAAGGATCCATAGCAAGGAAATCGAGATCTGGTTCCAATGCCCCTAGTACATAATGTACAACATCACAGAATTGATCATCCATTGATGTAGGAATGGAATGGGTTGCCACATAATTAACCTGTGAGGGGGAAGATACCATTGGTACAAAAGGGCCATTTAGGGAAGATGGTTGAATTGAATCCATATTTGTACTGGGAATGAAAGCTGGTCAATGGTGACAATTATTCCTTCATGCGGGAAACAAATCACTCGAAAGAGTGTTGAAACAATAGCTCCCATGTCATAAGCATAGTCACAGCGAAGAAGTAAATTGTAATCTAAAGGGCCTCAGACTACCGTCACATTCATAACTGGTTCCCTAATTGTTAACTGGTTCCTCTGTTAAAATCCAACAAATTCTAGGTAACAGGGGAAAGTGGTGGCAAACCGAGCACTTTCCAAGCAATGGAGGAAAGGGTACTCACAGATTCACCTTTGTCTATAATAGTGCCAGATACAATCATATTAGAAACCTATACTATGATCTAGGAAGTTACATATGAAGGAAGAAGGAATTATGATAATCGATTCCAATCAAAGGAAGTGACCAGACTACTTGGAGGGGGTACCATAAGAATGGGAGAATTATCCCCTTGAGTTACGAGAATGAGAGGATTTTCCTCCTGTCTTGATGGAACAAGAGGATTTCCCCCAAGCTCATTGGAATCTGAAGAAACAAAAAGAGCCTGAGTGATATCATATTCACTGTCTTCGGGAAAGGTATGATTAATTGAAGGTTAAATCGAGTCAACTATTTCCTCAACTTGTGATTAGTTAGGTATAGACTCATGTGATTCACATTCAGAGAGAGTGGGTTTAATCGACGATTGATTTGGGTTAGTCAATTTATCAACTAGTGAAGGATTAAGGGATAGTCTCCTATAACTAGATGGAAGTCGTTGCGGTGAAGCAAGATGGTTATCCAACACTTTTTTGGCTTCATCCAGAGAGAGACAAAGGTGAATGGTGTGATTCCTTTCACATAATCTATAGGGAAACTTAACTTTACCCTTCTTTCCATGAACTTTACTACCACTAATTGACGTTGTGTCACCAACATGATCTCCAAAAGTTGATGACATGGGATGATGTGAACAAGAAGACCATTCTTCTAATATTTGAGGAATATAAGGACAATTTCGAAGAAGATGGTCTCCCGCACAAGTTTTCATGGATATCAAACTTTGTGAGGCTTATCAGA
This sequence comes from Pinus taeda, assembly GCA_000404065.3. Taxonomy (NCBI): domain Eukaryota; kingdom Viridiplantae; phylum Streptophyta; class Pinopsida; order Pinales; family Pinaceae; genus Pinus; species Pinus taeda. Next base: position 146,687 of record APFE030975935.1, read on the forward strand.
TGGTTTGTCATCAGAAATTGCATTCAAGCAACGGTTGCTTGGTTGCCCCCTATTGAATTTTCTTCTTCTTCTTCTTCTTATCCACCTAGTTACTAGTACCAATATTTTCACCAGGAAAAGAGGAAGAAGGGGAGGAAGAAAAAACCGAGGAAGAAGGCAAAGGTTCAACTTTAGGATGAACTGGAGGTTGATTTTGTCTAGTTGGAGGAGTAATCAATAATGGAGAAATCATGACATTTTGAACCAAGCTGGTTGAAAACAACCATACTAGCAAGCCAATGGTAAATCCTGGAAGGGACAATGTAGCCATATATGGAGAACCAATATTTCCAAAAGGAGGAAAATGACTAGGATTCCCATCAAAAGGAATTCCTTGATTGGTGGAATCTAAATTTGTTGCCATATGTTCAACATAAGATCAAATAAGGAGTAAGCATGGAGGCTGTTATCCGCGGTCAATTAATTTTATTTTAATGAAAGTAACATAAGAAAACAAAAGAGGAATAATCTAGGAAAAAGGTTTACCAAGCAATTATGAACTACAGAATACCTCCCTGTGAACCGAGAAGTACAGGCAGGCAATGTCCATGAATGTTTTGTTTGGTGTATCATAGTGTATAAGGAAGCTTACTCAGTTACCTAAGGATGGATAGCAACCTATTGTTGTCTTCCCATATATACCCAAAAGTACATGGAGAGCATTCCCATACACTTTACATACTGTAACACTGCCCTATATACCTGAAGGTATGTGGACGAGCTACAATATACTCATGTACATGGAATTAGATATCACACTCGAGATGTGTTCCTGACAATTTAGCGACAACTGCTATGTTTTACGACGTCGTAATAGGTCTCTACCCTAGAACCTCTAAATGTCTTTCGTTAAGTGACAATGCTCCATTAGGTTAATTCAAATTAATTTTAAGTTGATATTCTTTAGAATTTTCCTTTCAAGGTTCACCACATGATGTATGCTTTCAATTTCCTAAAATGCAACTAATATGATAAGTATTCTTCTCATTCAATTTGAACAATGAAAACCCTAGCTAGAAAGGGATAGAGCAATGAGATCTTTGACAAAGAGAAAAGAGAACATCTAATGCAATTTCCCTAAATATTCCTTTCAAGCATTCACAAACTACAATATGCAAAATGCAAGTTTTTATTTTCAATTCCCTTAATGTTGAAATGAACAAAATGAAACTAATGCACATACAATCAATTAATCTTTTTACAAGAACGAAGACTTTACGATAGTTCTTGTTTCGAAGGAAAATAAGACTTTTACGACACCATCTTTCGAACAAAGATTAATCGACTATAAGATAACTTTTACTATGGATCAATAATGACAAAGAAAACATTTAAGAAAAATTAATCAACCAAGTCAAAGTAGGGCTAGCAAAGGAGATATAAACTTGTTTTCTGAGACATGACATTCATTGATCAATGAACAACCAAACATACACAAGAAAGTTGGCAAAAACTCAATCCAAAGGTTGGAAACTGACCCTAGGAGGATCAACATAGCCTTGAATGGGCGACATTGTACTTCAGAGCATTGTCCGTAAGCCAAGGGTGCTCTGGAGCACATTGTGCCCATCACAAGCCTGCGCTGGTGATAGTGAGCTATTTCAAAAGGCAACTTGACATAGTTCTAACCAAAATTAATGCAAAAGAACTGAAATATAATCAATGAACATAAGTAGGGTCTGCAAGAGTGTCTTAGGAGGTGGATAAGATACTAGGAAGGATAATTTCATCCCCAGCGGAGTCACCAATTTGTTTTGGAGAATTTGGTATCTATGGATAAATACTAATTCCCTATATAAGTAGCCATATCTAGAACAACAGTTTAAAGCACTTTATCCTTTTCCTATAGGAAATAGTCAAGGAAAAGAAGATGAGAATACCTACCTGTAGTTTTTCTTTCCTCGTGTCTCCCTTGTATCAATATTGTCGCTGCTTCCCGTACTTAACACACTTGAGAAGTACCTGTAAACACAAACAAAAGACAAAGAACCGATCAAAGTAAAATATCTATTGAAAACAAGTAAATGGATTTAGATACATTCACACATATAAGAATCATATATATATACAAACATATGGGAAAAAGGTTCAAATACATTTTTGAATAGAAGAAGGAATTACAACCATCATGTCTCATTTGAAGTCACTTGTCCAGCTTGGTTCCCATCCACATCACATCAAAAGCATGACAAACTTGTAGCATAACAATACTTGTCTCAAAGCCAATTCTCATAGCAACATTATCTCCTTACAATTCAACATAGTCCAGCCCCTGATCACTTAGATGAGTGTTCAATTTATAGGAGGATGAAGGAGGTTATGTCATAAATGGTGGTATTGAATGGCCTTCCATACTTAGAATTAGTTCCATGGAGGAAGGGATGAGAGGATAAGATGTATCTTAACTCATTCCTCATCCATTTACGAGCTCATAGGAGTTGATAAGTGAGGGAAACTTCTAGATGACTCCAAGAGATAAGAATATTCCCCAAACCCTATGTGAATTTCATTCAATATTGCCTTGCGTAGGTGAAAGAGGGCCTAAGTGCTCTACAGAGCACCTTGGCATGGACTAAACTACTTGGCAACGCAACCTTACATGGGCCTACATGCGCTGGTCCCTCTAGAGGACATTTTAGGATGTCTTCAAGTCATAAAACTATCGGGGAAGGAAGCATTCAAAAAGGTGACTTGTTTAGGGCATGTAGCAAATGAAATTAGGGTTTGATGAGTGCTAAAACATTGATTTGGATGATGGGAGTGATGTGCCCAAATGGATCTGTAACAATGTCACATTGTGACAAGGATTGTCTCGCCATGAAAACAAACCATGTTTATTTTAGTGTTTGTAGTATTTATATTTGGGTTTACCAATGTTAGGTTTATAATATTAGTACCATGGGTTTAATACTATTCTGTTAGGTTCATAATCCCTTTTGGTTTTAGTATTAATACCTTGGGTTTATTATTCCTTTTGGTTTATAATATCAATCCCTTGGATTTGTTATTCCCTTAGGTTTATAATATCAATTATGGTAAATAATTGTTAATCATAGCCAACCATGGTCAACCATGGTTGAATATCGCATTGTAACAAGGATTGTCTCACCATAAAAATAAACCATGTTTATTTTAGTGTTTGTAATATTTATATTTGGGTTTACCAATGTCGGGTTTTTAATATTAGGCCCTTGGGTTTAATATTATTCCCTTGGGTTCATAATCCCTTGGGTTTATGTTTCCCTTGGGTTCATAATACTAATCCCTTGGGTTTATTGTTAACTTCAGTTTATAGTATCAATCATGGTCAACCATAGCCAACCATGTACAATTCTGATCAATCATGGTCCAGTCTCACATTATGAAAACAATTATCTCCACTTAGGGTTTATATAACTTGGGTTTATAATATTAGTCCCTTGGGTTTAATATTATCCCCTTATGTTCATAATATCTTGCGATTTCAGTATTAATCCCTTCGGTTTATTGTTATTTGGGTTTATAATATTAATAACCCCTTTGGTTTATTAATCCCTTGACTTTAAAATATTAATTCTTAGGGTTTATTAATTCAACCATGTTTATTTTAGTATTTTTAATATTTATCTTAGGGATTGTATACCCTGGGTTTATAATATTAGCCACTTTTGTTTAATATTATTCCCTTAGGTGCATAATCCCTTGGGGTTTTAGTATTTATCCCTTCTGTTTATTATTCTTTGGGTTTATAAAATCAATTACTTGGATTTATTATTCTCCAATCAACCATGGTCAACCATGCTCCAACATGGAACTATGATAATGATTGTCTTAATATGAAAATCAATGATGGTCAATCATGATTATTTTAGTGTTTATAATATTCATCTCAGGGTTTATATACATTGGGTTTATAATATTAGTCCCTTCGGTTTAATATTATTCCCTTCGGTTTAATATTATTCCCTTCAGTTCATAATCCCTTGGGGTTTTAGTATTAATCCATTGGGTTTATTATTCCTTTGGATTTCTCATATCAAAACCTTGGGTTTATTATTCCCTTAGGTTTATAATATCAATCATGGACAACCCTTGCCAATCATAACCAAATTGTCAATGATGGTTGAATGTTGCATTGTGACAAGGATTGTCTCACCATGAAAATAAATAATGTTTATTTTAGTGATTGTAATATTTATATTTGGGTTTAACAATGTTGGGTTTATAATATTAGTCCCTTGGGTTTAATATTATTCTGTGAGGTTCATAACCCCTTACGGTTTTAGTGTTAATCCCTTGGGTTTATTGTTCCTTTTGGTTTATAATATCAATCCCTTGGGTTTATTATTCCCTTGGGTTTATATTATCAATGATAGCCAATCATTGTTAATCATAGCCAACCATGGTCAACGAAGTTTGAATGTGGCATTGTGACAAGGATTGTCTCACCATGAAAATAAACCATGTTTATTTTAGTGCTTGTAGTATTTATATTTGGGTTTTCCAATGTTGGGTTTATAATATTAGTCCCTTGGGTTTAATGTTATTCTATTGGGTTCATAATCGCTTGGGGTTTTAGTATTAATCCATTGGTTTCATTACTCCCTTTGGTTTATAATATCAATGATGGTGAGCCATTGTCAATCATAGCCAACCATGTTCAACCATGGTTGAATGTTGCATTGTGACAAAAATTGTCTCACCATGGAAATAAACCATGTTTGTTTTAGTGTTTTTAATATTTATATTTGGGTTTACCAATGTTGGGTTTTTAATATTAGTCCCTTGGGTTTTAGTATCAATCCGTTGGGTTTATGTTTCCCTTGGGTTCATAATACCAATCCCTTGGGTTTATAATATTAATAATACCTTTGGTTTGTTAATCCCTTGATGTAAAAATATTAATTCTTAGGTTTTATTAATTCAACCATGTTTACTTTAGTATTTTTAATATTGATCTTAGGGATTGTATACCTTGGGTTATAATAATAGTCCCTTTTGTTTAATAATATTCCCTTAGGTGCATAATCCCTTTGGGTTTTAGTATTAATCCCTTCGATTTATTGTTCTTTGGGTTTATAATATCAATCGCTTGGGCTTATTATTTCCCAATCAACCATGTGCAACCATGCTCCAACATGGAACTATGATAATGATTGTCTTAATATGAAAATCAACGATGGTCAATCATGATTATTTTAGTGTTTATTATATTTATCTCAGGGTTTATATAAGTTGGGTTTATAATATTAGTCCCTTGGGTTTAATATTATTCCCTTCGGTTCATAATCCCTTGGGGTTTTAGTATTAATCCATTGTCTTTATTATTCCTTTTGGATTTCTCATTTCAAAACCTTGGGTTTATTATTCTCTTAGGTTTATAATATCAATCATGGTCAACCATTGTCAATCATAGCCAAACATGGTCAATGATGGTTGAATGTCACATTGTGACAAGGATTGTCTAACCATGAAAATAAATAATGTTTATTTTAGTGATTGTAATATTTATATTTGGGTTTAACAATTTTGGGTTTATAATATTAGTCCCTTGGGTTTAATGTTATTCCCTTGGGTTGATAACCCCTTAGGCTTTTAGTATTAATCCCTTTGGTTTATTATTCCTTTTGGTTTATAATATCAATCCCTTGGGTTAATTATTCCCTTAAGTTTATAATATCAATGATGGCCAATGATTTTTAATCATAGCCAACCATGGTCAACCAAGTTTGAATGTTACATTGTGATAAGGATTGTCTCACCATGAAAATAAAACATGTTTATTTTAGTGTTTGTAGTATTTATATTTGGGTTTATCAATGTTCAGTTTATAATATTAGTCCCTTGGCTTTAATATTATTCTATTGGGTTCATAATCTCTTGGGGTTTTAGTATTAATCCCTTCGTTTTATTACTCCCTTAGGTTTATAATGTCAATGATGGTGAGCCACTGTCAATCATAACCAACCATGTTCAACCATGGTTGAATGTCGCATTGTGAGAAAAATTGTCTCACCACGAAGATAAACCATGTTTGTTTTAGTTTTTTTAATATTTGTATTTGGGTTTAGCAATGTTGGGTTTTTAATATTAGTCCTTGGGTTTAATATTACTCCTTTGGGTTCATCATCCCTTGGGTTTTGGTATCAATCCCTTGGGTTTATGTTTCCCTTGGGTTCATAATATCAATTGCTTGGGTTTATTAGTAACTTGGGTTTATAATATCAATCATGGTCAACCATAAACAACCATGGTCAATTGTGGTCAATCATAGTTCCAATCTCACATTATGAACAAATTTTCTCCACTTAGGGTTTACATACCTTGGGTTTATAATATTAGGCCCTTGGGTTTAATAATATTTCCTTAGGTTCATAAAACCTTGGGGTTTTAGTATTAATACCTTGGGTTTATTGTTCCTTCGAGTTTATAATAGCAATCACTTGGGTTTATTATTCCTCGGTCAACCATGCTTTATTATGAACTCAACGATGGTCAACCATGGTGCAACAAGGAATTGTGATAAGGATTGTCCAAATATCTTATTCCTTTGGGTTAATAATATCAATTCGTTGGGTTTATTATTCCCTTATGTTTCTAATATCAATCATGGTTAACCTTTGTAATTCATAGTCAACCATGGTCAACCATTATTGAATGTCACATTATGACAATGATTGTCTCACAATGAACATAAACCATGTTTATTTTAGTGTTTGTAATATTTATATTAGGGTTTACCGATGTTGGGTTTATAATATTAGTCTCTTGGGTTTAATATTATCGGCTTGTGCTAATAATCTCTTGGAGTTTTAGTATTAATATTTGGGTTTATTATTATGTTGGGTTTATAATATTGATCATGGTCATCTTTATTAATCTTTTGTATTTGTAATATCAATACCTTGTTATTCTTGATCCCTTAGGTTTTTAATATGTATCCCTTGGGTTCACTAATTCGTTGGGTTTTAAATATTAAACTGTTGGGTTTATTAGTTCCTTGGGTTTATAATATTAATAATCCATTCGGTTTATTAACCCCCCGAGTATAAAATATTAATTCTTAGGTTTTATTATTTCAACCATGTTTATTTTAGTATTTGTAATATTTATCTTAGGGTTTGTATACCTTGGGTTTATAATATTAGTCCCTTTTGTTTAATATTATTCCCTTAGGTTCATAATCCCTTGGGGTTTTGGTATTAATCTGTTGGGTTTATTGTTCCTTTGTGTTTATAATATCAATCACTTGGGTTTGTTATTCCCCAGCCAACCATTGTTTATTATGATGATAACCGTGGTCAACCATAGTCCAGCATGGAATTGTGATAAGGATTTTCTCAATATGAAAATCAAAATTGGTCAATCATGTTTATTTTCTGTTTATAATATTTATCTTAGGGCTCATATACATTGGGCTTATAATATTAGTCCCTTGGGTTTAATATTATTTCCTTGGGTTCACAATCCCTTGGGTTTATTATTCCTTTGGATTTCTGATATCTATCCCTTGGGTTTATGATTCCCTTAGGTTTATAATATCAATCATGGTCAACCATTGTCAATCATAGCCAACCATGGTCAACCATTATTGAATGTCTCATTGTGATAGGGATTGCTTTACCATGAAAATAAACCATATTTGTTTTAGTGTTTGTAGTATTTATATTTGGGTTTACCAGTGTTGGTTTATAATATTAGTCCCTTGGGTTTAATATTATTCCCTTGGGTTCATAATCCCTTTTGGTTTTACTATTAATCCCTTGGGTTTATTATTCCTTTGGATTTATAATATAAATCCCTTCAATTTATTATTCCCTTAGGTTTAAAATATCAATGATGGTCAATCATTGTCAATCATAGCCAGCCATGGTAAACCATGGTTGAATATCGCATTGTGAGAAGGATTGTCTCACCATGAAAATAAACAATGTTTATTTTAGTGTCTGTAATATTTATATTTGGGTTTATGAATGTTGGGTTTTTAATATTAGGCCCTTGGATTTAATATTATTCCCTTGGGTTCATAACCCCTTGGGTTTTAGTACTAATCCCTTGGGTTTATAATATCAATCATGGTCAACCATAGCCAACCATGTACAACTGTAGTCAATCATATTCTGATGTCACATTATGAAAAAAAATTCCCCATTTCGGGTTTTTATAATATTAGTCCCCTGCATTTAATATTATCCCCTTAGGTTCATAATCCCTTGGGTTTATTATTCTTTGGATTTATAATATTAATAATCCCTTTGGTTTGTTAATCCCTTGACTTTAAAATATTAATTCTTAGGTTTTATTAATTCAACCATGTTTATTTTAGTATTTTTAATATTTATCTTAGGGATTGTATTAACTTGGGTTATAATATTAGTCTATTTGTTTAATATTTTTCCCTTAGGTGAATAATCCCTTGGGGTTTTAGTATTAATCCCTTTGATTTTTTGTTCTTTGGGTTTATAATATCAAACACTTGGGTTTATTATTCCCCAGTCAACCATGGTCCAACATCGAACTGTGATAATGATTGTCTCAATATGAAAATCAACGATGGTCAATCATGATTATTTAAGTGTTTATAATATTTATCTTAGGGTTTATATACGTTGGGTTTATAATATTAGTCCCTTGGGTTTAATATTATTCGCTTTAGTTCATAATCCCTTAGGGTTTCAGTATTAATCTGTTGGGTTTATTATTCCTTTGGATTTATCATATCAAACCCTTGCATTCATTATTCCCTTCGGTTTATAATATAATTCATGGTCAACCATTTTCAGTCATATCCAAACATGGTCAATGATGGTTGAATGTCGCAATGTGACAAGGATTGTCTCACCATGAAAATAAATAATGTTTATTTTAGTGTTTGTTCAACCATGGTTAGATGTCGCATTGTGACAAAAATTGTCTCACCATGAAAATAAACCATGTTTATTTTAGAGTTTTTATTATTTATATTTGGGTTTACCAATGTTAGGTTTTTAATATTAGTCCCTTGGGTTTAATATTACTCCTTTGGGTTCATAATCCATTGGGTTTTAGTATTAATCCCTTGGGTTTATGTTTTCCTTGGGTTCACCTTGGGTTTATTAGTAACTTGGGTTTATAATATCAATCATGGTCAATCACAACCAACCATGGTCAACTGTGGCAAGCATGGTCTGATCTCAGATTATCAAGCAAATTGTCTCCACTTAGGGTTTACATACCTTGGGTTTATAATATCAGCCCCTTGGGTTTTATAATATTTCATTAGTTTCATAATCCCTTGGGGTTTTAGTATTAGTACCTTGGGTTTGTTGTTCCTTCAGGTTTATAATATCAATCGCTTGTTTTTATTTTTCCGCGGTCAACCATGGTTTATTATGAACCCAACCATGGGAAACGATGGTCCAAAGTGGAATTGTGATAAGGATTTTCTAAATATGAAAGTCAACGATGGTTAATCATGTTTATTTTAGTGTTTATAATATCTATATTAGGGTTTATATATGTTGGGTTTATAATATTAGTCCCCTTGGCTTCATAATCCCTTAGGGTTTTAGTATTAATCCCTTGGGTTTATTATTCCTTTCGATTTATAATATCAATCATTGTAAACCATTGTCACTCATAGCCAACCATGGTCGGCCATGGTTTAATGTTGCATTGTGACAAGGATTGTCTCACCATGAAAATAAACCATGTCTATTTTAGTGTTTCTAATATTTTTATTAGGGTTTACCGATGTTGGCTTCATAATATTAGTCTCTTGGTTTGATATTATTGCTTTCGGTTCATACTCCCTTGGAGTTCTAGTATTAATCCCTTGGGTTTATTATTAATTTGGGTTTATAATATCAATCATGGTCACCTTTATTAATCTCTTGTGTTTGTAATATCGATCCCTTGCGCTTCTTGATCCCTTAGGTTTTGAATATTTATCCCCTGGGTTCACTAAGTCCTTGGGTTTATAATATTAATAATCCATATGGTTTATTATTCTTTTGAGTTTAAAATATTAATTCCTAGGCTTTATTAATTCAACCATGTTTATTTTAGTATTTTTAATATTATCTTAGGGTTGTATCCCTTGGGTAATAATAATATAATAAATATATGATATTATTATAATAATAAGACAATAAATATAATGTTATAATTATTATTATTATAATAATATAATAATAATTATAATATATTATATAATAATATATGATATATTATATTATTATAATAATAATAATATTAACTCATAATGATAACATGATCTAATAATAATTAGAATTGTGATGGGGGAATTAGTATGCCTTTTATTTTTAAAGATTGCACCTTATGAATATGAACCCTTAGATTAATAAACCTGATGTATTTAGATTATAAACTAAATGAAACAATAAGCCCAAGAGATTAGTACTAAAAACCTTAGGGAATACAAACCCAAAGGAATAATATTAAACCCAACAGAATATATCTGTAAACTCTAGGTCTATAAACTGTAAGATAAATACTATGAACTCTAAAATAAAATGGTTGGCCATGGTTTACCATTGTTGACTTTCATATTGAGAATATCTTTGTCACAATGCGAGTTCAGACCTTTGTTGACCATGGTTAGTTTTCCTATTGAGACAATCTTTAACACAATGTGATATTGGACCATGGTTGACCATGAGTATAAACCCTTGGGATTTATATTAATATACATAAGGGGGACGCCGATAGGTGTCCCCTCATTTGAATTGGGCACTTTAATATTTTTCTTAATTAATTGTTTTGATCGAATGGTGTAAACCTAAAGATGCCAGTATATTCTCATTGTCGCCACTACATCAATTGATGGAATTCACACCACTAAATTTCTTGCATATCTAAATCATATGTTTAAAGCTCACTTAAATTATTTTTTTACAAACCACTATTAAAAAATTACCATACAAGTTAGTTTTCGACACGTATGAAGATTAGTGAAATAGAATTAAAAAAAAAATGTTAAAACTTTTATATTATTGAAAAGTTGAAATGTGGCTGCACATTGTTGTGCATTACTTTTTTAAAAGTGTGCATTTCAAAATGTTGCATGGTCCAAATATTTTCTGTTCAATTCATTGGTATTCATTAATTTTAGTTTATTCAAACTGCCAAAACATTAACATGGTTTTATAACAAAAATTAATGATTTTAGGTAACAATAGTATTTTTAGATTTTAGATATATTAATATATTTATATAATCTGAGTTTTGTATTGTTAATTATATTATATATACTTTAATCTAATATTGATATTAATTTAAATTCAAAACATGGTTTTAACAATAAATTTTAATGATGTTTTTTCTTAATCATTATGGTTTTCCTCTTCGATATCACTCTTGACCCATCTCTTGCTTAACTACGAAATTCTATCTTGGACAAATTCAAATAATGTAAAGCCCGCATGCCCCTTCATCTAAGCCTTGAATTCATTAATTTGATTGAATCGCTCTTTACTAAGTGCAAAATGAATTTGTTATACTAGGATATTGCTCAAATGAATATTTTATATCCCCATATTTCTTTTCACTTGAACATGCCTCAATCATACATATTTTAGTTTATATTAATATAATATTAGGTTTAGGTTTTTCATGGTTGCCATGAAGAGATTATGAAGTGTTTGATCTTAATTTTTTATTCCATTTTCACTTACAAATGTTGATAAATAAGGTTATTTTTTTTAAATTCAGTGATTAAATTTAATAAATATATTTTTTTTTTTTTTTTATTAAAAAAGTTTCACTTTAAATTTTGATAAAAAAGGATAAAATTTAACCTAAGAAACAGTTCCAATAACATTTGATGAACCTAAATGGAAGTCAATAAAAATAATCACGGTGAAGCAAAAACAAAAGATAGTAGCCAATGGTAAAAAAAGGCAAATGAAACAAGCAACAAGAAATTGATCAAATATTTAAGAAATAAAACAAGACTTATAGCACTGGAATCAAAATCCTGCATTTTCATGAGATATGTTACCTATTGTTTCACTGGGAAGAAAGTGCTCTCAAAAGATTTTTTTAGGGTTTGCCCACTAACTCTTAAAGTCAAGTCTCATTACAAACATTGGTTATGCCTATTATCAAAAGTAATGGAAGGTGACAGGAGCTTCAAAAATAGTAGATGAAATAGGCACATGGAAGGCATAATTAACAAGATCACAGAGATGGAAAGAAACAAAAAAACAAATAATGAATTTTTCAACTCCATACATAATATTGACAGCTTAAAGGCACCATCAACAGATTTTGGCGAATTTACAACACTAGAGAGTGTTTTTATTATACAACATTCAGTGTTCAACGTTTATTATGGTGGAAAACATTCAAAATAAACCAGGCATGTGTTTCTTCTTCATTTAAAGAAAATGTTTCTTCATTTAATGACATGTTTTATTCATTTAATACTAATGTTCAATATATAATGGCAGAGTTATGCAATTTTAATATATTTCCAATAAATTAATATTTTTGGAGAAACATTAATAGTTTGCAGCAAGATTCCAATGTTTATATTGTGCCATAATCTAAGCCATTGAGTAGCGTATTGGAATTTGGTACATTATTTTATATTAGCAACATTTGTTTTGGCATTTCTTAGGGTTATTGGGTTAATATTGTGTTCATGGGGAGTGTTCATTAGTATTATGGAACAACGTATTCATTGTCGAGAGAAAAGTTTACAATGTTCATAAAAACGTGTACAATATGTTATCTCAAAATCAGACCCTGGAAGGCCGCAGACCAGGAAGACTTCAAGTAACTGTTTCAAACCAATCTTTTGACTAAGGCTTAGCCTCGTTAGCCTGAGAGGGCTCTCTCAAAGGGTTATTGATTTTGACCAATAATAAGATGGCTAACTCTAATAGAACAACTCTGAGAAATATAAATGGTGGAAACACTTTTAATTACTATCCATTGGGCTTATGGAGTCAACACACCTCAATAAAACAATGAGATCAACCTTACATGGAAGTCAGGGCATTCAGCATTCAAACATTCAGAATACAAACTCATATAGAACCACACAGTTTATAAATGTATACAGGAAGTCAGAGCACATTCAGTGAATTCTGAGTGATTATACATCCATAAAACTACAAGAATTAGGGAAAGGACAACATCACCTATTCTGAACATAAAGAATCCCTCATGAATCCTGAGAAGTAAATCCAAATATGTATTACTGAAACTGAGTCTTACATAAGCCAAATACAAGCTTTTTCATAAAATTTTCCAGCCCTTTGTACATTGCTGCTTCAGCTATATATAGAGCTCTTATTCTAACTTATATTCCTCCTCAAGCATGAGAGGAATTCGAATTCATCCTACTATGACACCTATTGATACTTAAAACTAACTATTAAATGTAAATGACACCTAACTAGGAGTCCTAGAGACCTAATACAACTAGGAGTGTAACTACTTATTATGATTACAACAAACTTATCTAAACATTTAAAGCATTCTTTGACACCTAACACTCCATGAAGTCGAATTTGATTAAGCCTCCCACGTGGTCATCTGACTGCTGAAGACAAACCCTAGAAATTAG
>APFE030975935.1:167607-180160 GCA_000404065.3 Pinus taeda
GTATTAATCCTTGGGGTTTTAGTATTAATCCCTTGGGTTTATTATCTCTTTGGGATAATAATATCAATCCCCTAGGTTTATTATACCCTTAGGTTTACAATATAAATCATGGTTAACCATTGTAATTCATAGCCATTGATGATCAACCATGGTTGAGTTTTGTATTGTGACATGGATTATCTCACCATGAAAATAAACCATGTTTATTTCAGTGTTTGTAATATTTATATTAGGGTTTACCAATGTTGGTTTTATAATGTTAGTCTCTTGGGTTTAATATTAGCCCCTTGGGTTCATAATCTCTTGGGGTTTCAATATTAATACCTTGGATTTATGATTAGGTTGGGTTTATAATATCAAACATGGTGAGCTTTATTAATCTCTTGTGTTTGTAATATCGATCCCTTTCGCTTCTTAATCCCTTAGGTTTTTAATATCTATCTATTGGAATCACTAATTAGTTGGGTTTTTAATATTATACAGTTGTGTTTATTAGTTCCTTGGGTTTATTAATTCAACCATGTTTATTTCAGTCTTTTTAATATTTATCTTAGGGTTTGTATACGTTGGGTTTATAATATTAGTCCCTTTTGTTTAATGTTATTCCCTTAGGTTCATAATTCCTTGGGTTTTATAATTAATCCCTTTAGTTTATTGTTCCTTTGTGTTTATAATATCAATCACTTGGGTTTATTATTCCCCAGCCAACCATGGTCAACCATTGTCCAACATGGAATTGTGATAAGGATTGCCTCAATATGAAAATCAATGATGGTCAATCATATTTATTTTAGTGTTTATAATATTTATCTTAGGGTTTATATATGTTGGTTTTATAATATTAGTCCTTTAGGTTTAATATTATTCCCTTGGGTTCATAACCCCTAGGGGTTTTAATATTAATCCATTGGTTTATTATTCCTTTGGATTTCTAATATCAATCCCTTGGGTTTATGGTTCCCTTAGGTTTATAATATTAATCCTGGTCAATCATTGTCAATCATAGCCAACCATGGTCAACCATGGTTGAATGTCACATTGCCATGTTTTTTTTAGTATTTCTAATATTTATATTTGGGTTTACCAATGTTGTGTTTATAATATTACTCCCTTGTGTTTAATATTATTCCCTTGGGTTCATAAGCCCTTGGTGTTTTAATATTAATCCCTTGGGTTTATTATTCCTTTGCATTTATAATATCAATCCCTTAGGTTTATAATATTAATCATGGTCAACCATTGTCAATCATAGCCAACCATGGTCAACCATGGCTGAATGTCTCATTGTGACGAGGATTGTCTCACCATGAAAATAAACCATATTTATTTTAGTGTTTGTAGTATTTATAATTGGGTTTACCAATGTTGGGTTTATAATATTAGGCCCTTGGGTTTAATATTATTCTCTTGTGTTAATAATCCCTTGTCTTAGTATATATCCCTTGGGTTTATTATTCCTTTGGGTTTATAATATCAATCTGTTGGGTCTATTATTCCCTTAGGTTTATAATATCAATGATGGTCAATCATTGTCAATCATAGCCAACAATGGTCAACCATGGTTGAATGTTACATTGTGATAAGGATTGTCTCACCATGAAAATAAACCATGTTTATTTTAGTGTTTGTAATATTTATATTTGGATTTACCAATGTCTGGTTTTTAATATTAGTCCCTTGGGTTTTAGTATTAATCCCTTGGGTTTATGTTTCCCTTGGGATCAGAATGCCAATCCCTTGGATTTATTATTAACTTTGGTTTATAATATCAATCATGGTCAACCATAACCAACCATGGCCAACTATGGTCAATCATGGTCCAATCTCACATTATGAAAAAAATTGTCTCCACTTAGGGTTGATATAACTTAGGTTTATAATATTAGTCCCTTCGGTTTAATATTATCCCCTTAGGTTCATAATCCCTTGGGGTTTTAGTATTAATCCCTTGGGTTTATTATTCCTTGGGTTTAGACTATTAATAATGCCTTTGGTTTCTTAATCCATTGACTTTAAAATATTAATTCTTAGGGTTTATTAATTCAACCATGTTTATATTAGTATTTTTAATATTTATCTTAGGGTTTGGATACCTTGAGTTTATAATATTAGTCCCTTTTGTTTAATATTTTCCCTTAGGTGCATAATGCCTTGGGGTTTTAGTATTAATCTCTTTAGCTTAATTTTCTTTGGGTTTTTAATATCAATCGCTTGGTTTTATTATTCCCCACTCAACCATGGTAAACCATGGCCCAACATGGAAGTGTGATAATGATTGTCTCAATATGAAAATCAATGATGGTCAATCATGTTCATTTTAGTGTTTATAATATTTATTTTAGGGTTTATATATGTTGGTTTTATAATATTAGTCCCTTGGTTTTAATTGTATTCCCTTTGGTTAATAGTCCCTTGGGGTTTTATTATTAATCCATTAGGTTTATTATTCCCTTGGCTTTCTGATATCAATCCCTTGCGTTTATTATTCCCTTGGGTTTATAATATCAATCATGGTCAACCATTGTCAATCATAGCCACACATGGTCAATGTTGGTTGAATGTCTCATTGTGACAAGGATTGTCTCACCATCAAAATAAACTGTATTTATTTTGGGTTTACCAATGTTGGTTTTATAATATTAGTTCCTTGGGTTTAATAGTATTCCCTTGGGTTCATAACCCCTTGGAGTTTTAATATTAATCCCTTGCATTTATTATTCCTTTAGGTTTATAATATCAATCCCTTGGGTTTATTATTCACTTACGTTTATAATATCAATGATGGTCAACCATTGTCAATCATATGCAACAAAATTTAACCAAGTTTGAATGTCTCATTGTGATTGTCTCACCATGAAAATAAACCATGTTTATTTTAGTGTTTGTGGCATTGATATTTGGCTTTACTAATGTTGGGTTTATAGTATTAGTGCCTTGGGTTTAATATTATTCCCTTGGCTCCATAACCCCATGGGGTTTTAGTATTACTCCCTTGTGTTTATTATTCCTTTTGGTTTATAATATCAATTCCTTGGGTTTATTATTGCCTTAGGTTTATAATATCAATTATGGTAAACCATTCTCAAACATAGCCAAGCATGGCCAACCATGCTTGAATGTCGTATTGTGACAAAGATTGTCTCACCATGAAAATAAACCATGTTTATTTTTGTGATCATAATATTTGTATTTGGGTTTACCAATGTTGGGTTTTTAATATTAGTCCCTTGGGTTTAATATTACTCCTTTGGGTTCATAATCCCTTCGGTTTTAGTATTAATCCCTTCAGTTTATGTTTCCCTTAGGTTGATAATAGCAATCCTTTGGGTTTATTAATAACTTGGGTTTGTAATATCAATCATGGTCAACCATAACCAACCATGGTCAATTGTGGTCAATCATGATCTAATCTCACATTATGAAACAAATTTTCTCGACTTAGGGTTTACATACCTTGGGTTAATAATATTAGCCCATTGGGTTTAATATTATTCCCTTAATTTCATAATCCCTTGGGGTTTTCATATTAATACCTTGAGTTTATTGTTCCTGTGGGTTTATAATATCAATCGCTTGGGTTTATTATTCCATGGTCAACCATGGTTTATTATTAAATCAACCATGGTCAACCATGGGCCAATGTGGAATTGTGATAAGGATTGTCTCAATATAAAAATCATTGATGGTTAATCATGTTTATTTTAGTGTTTATAATATTTATCTTAGGTTTTATGTACGTTGGGTTTATAATATTAGTCCCTTGGGTTTAATAGTATTCCCTTAGCTTCATAATCTCTTATCATTTTAGTATTAATCTGTTGTGTTTACTATTCCTTTGGGTTTATAATATCAATCCTTTGGGTTTATTATTCCCTTAGGTTTATAAAATCAATCATGGTCAACTATTGTCAATCATAGCAACCATGGTTGCATGTCGCATTGTGACAAGCATTTTCTCACCATGAAAATAATCCATGTTTATTTTAGTGTTCCTAATATTTATATTAGGGTTTACTAATGTTGGGTTTATAATATTAGTCTCTTGGGTTTAATATTATTCCCTTGGGTTCATTATCCCTTGGATTTTTAGTATTAATCCCTTGGGTTTATTATTAACATGGGTTTATAATATCAATCATGGTAAGCTTTATTAATCTCTTGTGTTTGTAATATCGATCCCTTGCGCTTCTTGATCCCTTAGGTTTTTAATATTTATCCCTTTGGTTCACTAATTCCTTGGATTTATAATATTAAACGGTTGGGCTTATAATATTAATAATTCATTTGGTTTATTATTCCCTTGAGTTTAAAATATTAATTCTTAGTTTTTATTAACTCAACCAGGTTTATTTTAGCATTTTTAATATTTATCTTAGGGTTCGTATCACTATGGTTTATAATATTAGTCCCTTTTGTTTAATATTATTCCATGAGGTTCATAATACCTTGGGGTTTTAGTATTAATCCCTTGGGTAGTTATAAATAGTATTATTTGTAATAATAAATATAATAATGTTTTAAATATATATTATTATATTATATTTTTTTTAAATATGACTAAATCTATTAGTGAAACAAAAAATAATAATACATGGAGGAGCTGTCCTCTTCAGATCATGTCTCAGATTTCACCATGCTTAAACCCACAATAACTGAAAATGACTGCCCTCAAAGGGGAAACGAGTCCAAAACTTGAGGATTGAGATGTCCAAGCAAGGGAACTAGCCTTTAATAACATTGTAATAGAGTTTTTCGGCCAAAACAACAAAATTGACATCAATTTTAGCAAAACTTGAAACAGACCAGAAAAAGACCTTAGCTTGATAGGTGTCAATAGGTGGTAGAGGTTCCTCCACAATGAGACACCTGTAGGCATCCATATCTTCTTCATCGTGTTGTTGCCCGCTTTTCGTGGCTTCCATCTTCGCATTGCCGCCTGGAGTGTTGTGTACCTATGCTGCATCCATCCAGTTCAGAGCTTCACCATGAGTTCTGCGAATCCCCTAGCTACTACCAGGAGTTTTTCATCTGCTGGTGTGGGTCCTTTCTTGAATGATGTGTTCTGAGCTGACAGAGCTCTGTGGCTCCTCTCTGAAGGTAACAAAATGGTAGCTATAATGCACGGGCTCTCTAATGTACATTGAAACTGGAACTGAGTAGAATGGCAGGGATGCATCGTCGGGTCAGAGTCACCAGGAGGTTGTTGGGCATCTGCAGCACGCACCCTACCACTGCAGGTGGTGGGATACCAACCCGTGAAGTGAGTAGCTATCAAGGATGAGGAGGAATCTGCAGGAGTTGAAGTAGAGAGGGACAGCAAGGGAGGCCGAGGTGCTTTGCCTCTGCTGCTACCCCTTGTACATCTCATCTTGTGCTGCAAATGATGCATAGTGGTCTAGTTGGAATTGGTTTGACGGGTACTTGGAGGAGTAGGATGAAGGATGGAATGGCCAGTGGAGGCAGAAGAATGGGGAATTTGATTAACAAAAGCAGAATTCAGGGTTGAAGCAATAGTTCTGAAATCGCAAATCAGGTTATGCGAGAAGTGGGCACCTTCAATCATTTCAATGCAAAAGAGGATCTGGCACCTTCTCCTCGTAGTTGTGTGAGAGCTTGGCTCTGCAGCAATGGGGAGGTAGTTACAGGCCAAAGGAGGCAAGATGGGGGGAAGGCGATCCGAAATTGCCATATTATGGATCAGTGTGAGGTATCCTCGACCTTCCCACATCTTAATATTTTTTTGACTTTCAGACAACATTAAAACACCATTAATTATGGCAGTAGGCTTCTCGGTGGAAGCGTGGCTGGTCATGTGGCCACACCACCTGCCAGCCCGGATTAGTTGTGCTGCACCAGCGCAATTAATCACCCGCATCCGAGAAATTTATTATTATTATTATTATATTATTATTAATAAATATTTATATTATTATAATAACATAATATAGTATCCGATATTATATTATTAATTCATATTACAATATTATTATGATTTAATGATTATTATAATATTAATAAATAATCATAAATATATAAATAATATAATGAATATGGTTGTTATTATTTATTTAGTTATTAAAATCATAACATTGGCCTTTAAAAATAATACACATAATAATTTCCCTCATTCCACAATTCTAATTTATTATGGTCATGGTTGTTCTTATGAGTTAATATTATTATTTATAATAATAATATAGTAAATATATATATTATTATTCATAATAATACCAATATAATTGTTATATTATTTTATAGCATTATTAATAATAATAATAATAATAATTATTTATTATTATTTTATATTATTATGATAGTTATAATAAATAATATTATATTATATTATTTATATAATATAATTGATAATTATAATAATAGTATTAGTTTATTTATTAATTAGTTAATATTACTGAATTATTATGATTTAATATTATTATTATAATATTAATATAATTAACTATGTTTATTTAGTGTTTGTAATATTTATATTTGGGTTTACCAATATTGAGTTTATAATATTAGTCTCTTGGGTTTAATATTATTCAGTTGGGTTCATAATTCCTTGGGGTTTTAGTATTAATCTGTTGGTTTTATTATTCTTTTGGGTTTATAATATGAATCCCTTGGGTTTACTATTCCCTTATGTTTATAATATCAATGATGGTCAACCATTGTCAATCATAGCGAACCATGGTCAACCATGGTTGAATATCCCATTCTGAAAAAGATTGTCTCACCATGAAAATTGACCATGTTTATTTTAGTGTTTGTAATATTTATATTTGGGTTTACTAATGTTGGGATTTTAAGATTAGTCCATTAGGTTTAATATTACTCCTTGAGGTTCATAATCCCTTGGGTTTTAGTATTAATCCCTTGGGTTTATGTTTCCCTTGGGTTCATAATATCAATAACTTGGGTTTATTATTAACTTAGGTTTATAATATCAATCATGGTCAACCATAACCAACCATGGTCAACTGTGGTCAATCATGGCCCAATCTCACATTATGAAACAAATTGTCTCCACTTCGGGTTTACATACCTTGGGTTTACAATATTATCCCCTTGGGTTTAATATTATCCCCTTAGGTTCATAATCCCTTAGGGTTTTAGTATTAATACCTTGGTTTTATTGTTCCTTTGGGTTTCTAATATCAATCGCTTGGGTTTATTATTCCATGGTCAACCATGGTTTTTTATGAACTCAACCATGGTAAACCATGGTCCAACATGGAATTGTGATAAGGATTGTCTCAATATGAAAATCAAAGATGATTAATCATGTTTATTTTAGTGTTTATAATATCTATCTTAGGGTTTATATACGTTGGGTTTATAATATTAGTCCCTTGGGATTAATATTACTCCCTTGGCTTCATAATCCCCTAGGGTCATAGTATTAATCCCTTGCATTTAATATTCATTTAGGTTTATAACATCAATCCCTTGGGATTATTGTTTCCTTAGGTTTATAATATCAGTCATGGTTAACCATTGTTAATCATAGCCAACCATGGTGAGCCATCATTGAGTGTCACATTCTCACAAGGATTGTCTCACCATGAAAATAAACCATGTTTATTTTAGTGTTTCTAATATTTATATTATGGTTTACCAATGTTGGGTTTATAATATTAGTCTCTTGGGTTTAATATTATTGCCTTGGGTTCACAATCCCTTGGATTTTTAGTATTAATCCCTTGGGTTTAGTATTATAATATCAAACATGACGAGCTTTATTAATCTCTTGTGTTTGTAATATCGATCCCTTGCATCTCTTGATCCCTTAGGTTTTTAATATTTATCCTTTGGGTTCACTAATTCCTTGGGTTTATAATATTAAATAGTTGGGTTTATTAGTTCCTTGCATTTATAATATTAATAATCCATTTGGTTTATTATTCCCTTGAGTTTAAAATATTAATTCTTAGGCTTTATTAATTCAACCATGTTTATTTTAGTATTTTTTAGTATTTATCTTAGGGTTTGTATCCCTGGGATTATAATTTAGTCCCTGGGAGTAATAAAAAAAAAAAAAAAAAAAAAAAAAAAAAAAAAAAAAAAAAAAAAAAAAAAAAAAAAAAAAAAAAAAAAAAAAAAATTAATTAATAATAATAATAATAATTTAAAATAACTGCAATTTATTATAAAACATAAATTATTATAAGAAATATATTATTATTATTATTAATTAATATTACTAATATATATCTGGATAATTTAATTAAAACTGATAAGGTATATAAGAAGAATGGTTGTACTATTTATGTACTCATAATAATCATAACTATTTGGTCTTTAAAATAATAAACATTAATAATTCCCTTATCACAATTCTAATGTGTTATTGGTATCATGGTTGTTATTGATCAATAATATAATTAAAATAAGAAATAATTAAGATACATATTTATTATATTACTATTATAAATATTAATATATAATCATAAAATTATTATCTAGCTATATTACTATTATTAATAATATCACTAATATTATTTATGATAATATTAATACTATTAATTTTAATATAATAATTATTATATATATATAATATAATATATATATAGATATATAATATATAATATATAATATATATATATATATATATATAATTATATTAATATCTGTGGGGTTGTTATTATTTTTATAGTTATTAATAATGATAAATAGTTGGTGTTTAAAAAAATACACATAATAATTATTAATGTTGTTGATATAAGCCTATCAGCATATATCAACCACATTATTAAATTTGGTTGTGCACTCTTGAAAATGAATTTATAATTCCTCGTAAGTATCGTACTATGGATGATATAATGGAAAGAATATTTCATGTTGATAGTTCATTATCAGAATATGCTCCTCGTTAGCATAATCTTATTGTTCAATGCTCTCTTGAAAATGTTCATAATATTGGGGAAACATCTTGCAATTAGGAAGAACGCCATATTGATAACGTGGATGCAAATGTCCACCCTAACCCTTTCGTGTGTCCAATTGCATGTTTTGAAGGCCAAAGGTTCCAAAACATCCATGGTGGAGGTAATGATGACATTGTGTGTGATGAAGTGGATGATCTTTTAATTGGCCATTTGTTTGATAATTTGGAGCCAGTTGCTCGAAACGTCGGATCTTCCAATCTCGCTTCTCAAAGTAATGTGGTCCCACCAAGAGAATCAGTCGCTCCTAATAGCATTTCGTGTGGAACAATGCAGGTAACACATTGATATTTTGATTTTTGCTGCAATAGTGGTTGTTTTATTACATTCCTCTATTTACAAAGTTTTGTTTACTAAACTTATAAGTTATTTTATTCTCTTGGAATATGATACAACTTGTTTTAATAGAGGTGTAGAAATTAATTCCCAAAGTGTTCCATCTACTAATCCGAGAAGTGAAGATGAAGCATGTCATAACCTTCCTGTGCATTCTCCTCGACAATCAAATTGCCACACTAATGTAAATTTTCAATGTTTTTGATTTTCGTTTCATTTTTTAAATGTATAGTTGGTTGGACATTGAATTTTATGGCATATTTTATTTTCTTCGAATAGGACACAACCCATTTCAATAAAGGCATACAAATTTACTTCATATATGTTCCATCTACTAAAGTTACAAGTGAAGAGGAGCCATCTCATAACGTTCATCCACATCACAAACAAATGTAAATGTTGAGTGCATTTTATATTTTCTCATTTTTTCATTTATAGTTGGTTGGACATTGTATTTTGTAACCTTTTATCGAGAAAACATGATTTCAACTCATTAGGTTGGAGAATTGTAATCCAAAAAATCAAATCGTAAAACTAATGTAGATGTTCAATGTATTTTATTTGTTTTCCATTTTTGACTCTTTATTCTTTGGAAATTTAATTTTATAACATATTTTATTTTTTTGAAATGGGAAATAACTGATTTGAAAAGAGGCATAAAAACTAACTCATAAAATGCTCCATCCATTGATGTTAGAAGGCAAGAGCAGCCATCTAATAACCCTCATCCACATCAAGACACAACTGTAAATTTTGAATGCATTTGATTTTTTTTTATTTTTTTTTAATTTATAATTAGTTGGAAATTAAATTTTAAGATCTTTTATGACAAAGATACCTTTACATCCTCTCTGGTTTGCGAAATGCAAACCATAAATCTGGAAAGACCTTGTCATAGATCCATTCCACATGCTTCAAATTTGGGAAGGGAGTCTCATGTTCCTGAAGATGAATTACATTTTAGATGAAATTTTACTATTCCAAATGGTTTTCAAGATGGTTCAACTAATAGAGATCATATTCATTTTGATGAAAACATGATCGCAATGCACAAAATATTTCGAGCAAAGATAGGTAGCTTGTCAGTTGTCCAAATGTGTCACAGTTTCCAAGAATTATATGGAATCCACGTTTTGAGACATTATGAAGGACCTGTTTGCAAACGATGTAAGAGTGAAAGAGGAGCCCATCATTTTTTTCGATATAATAACATGGATCCTAGTGAACAACCTCGTATTTTAAGAGTCCTTACTGAAGTTGAAGAAATGCCAATAGCACGTGTGAATATTATTTTTCAAGTGACACATGCTCGAGGTGGGAAATTTAAGTATAGTGATCACACTATTAGCTTTCCTCAATATATTTCTACAATTGTACAAAAACTTCCCCGACTTGTTGAAGATATTGAATTTCTAACTATGAGCAAACATGCTGCTCAGTCTAATTATTATGAATGTTATGTCAAAAGATCTCGAGTGGTGGCCACATTGCTTTTCAAAATCCAACATGATCAATATTATAGAGATATTGTAATTGACTATGATTCAATGAATGCTCTACTCGAAAGATCGACAAATGTATCCTCCAAGCTTAAATTTGTTGATTATGATATTGAAGAATCTGATATCAACGAAAGTAATAATGAAGGGTTTTTTGCTAAGTGTTTTCCCTCTCTTCCTTCTTCTTTTGTTGCCCTCTAATGCAGGAGCATTCAACTCAAGGAAAATCATTGTAAATAGTAGACATAAGGGGTCATGCATTTTAGGGAAAATAGTTCCAAAGTATTAAGTCAATTTAATATTTAAGCTTTTATGTGTGATTTAATTAGATGCTCTCAAAACAAATAAATGAGAAGATGAGTAGCTCCATGATCCTAGAAGAAAGGGAGAGCTTTAGGCATAAAAGAGAGAATAGATGTGAACCATTGAGAAAACAGTGGTATTTTGTGTTTTAAAACAGAGAAAAGCTAGAGTGGATAAAGTTTGCCACATATGTAAGAATGTAGATATTTAGGGCCTTATTTGAGTGATTTAAGGGAAGGATGGGATCTGTAATCCAATTCAAATTCTCATATAAACGTATGTAAGCTTACGGGCAGAAGGGAAGGCCACTAATAGGAGAATTTGGCCTGCGTATGTGTGTGAGCGAGACCGAGGAGTCTCAAATGTAACCTTTCTTTTATTTTAATATATATTATGGGTTATTTCCTATCTGTGCCAATATATTTAAGAAGCATTTCGTCAATGAATTATTATAAATTCATAGGCTCTGCAGGTTGCAGACCGAATTCTACAAGACATAGAGGGACAAAGTGATGCAGAGGAATCATAATGGACTTCAAATTCAAGTGAAGAATAAGCGAAGGAAGAGTTGCACGATTCAGAAGAATGAAAGTGGATCATTAAATCATTAGAGCTTACAAGAAGGGCATAGATGAGACGAGAGTGGCGAGTTATTCAAATCAAGTGAAATCCAGAGTTAACTTTGAAGACGAGCTGAGAAGGAGCATAAGGCCAAAACCTTTAAAGAAGCAAATCACTGAAGAATTGAGGAAACACGAAGGATTTCCAAATAAAAGAGACAAGTGGAGAAGTTCAACATTGAGACTCAGCAGCCGTTGGATCTTCTAAGATCAACAACTACGATTGGATCGCTAAATCGAAATCAGAATGTGTCATGATGACTTGCACAGAGAAAATGGTCATTAACCGCTGACCATTGTATCGTGGCCAGATCAACAATCATGATTAAGTCACATATTGGCGATCGAAAGCACAAGGGTGACAGTTTAGTGGAATTGCGATATCGGCGATATCGATATCGGTGATTGGCATTAACTACATATCAGTGATCAAGAGGTCAAGCTATCGAGGAAGGCAGAGTAGAAGAGGCAGATCCGATGAGGGCATGAATGCTAGTATGTACAATTTGAAGTCCTTAAAGAGTGGAATTCCTTTGTATTTCTATATGGTTAATATTTCTGATAGTTTACACGAAGCATCCCTCTTAACGTTGAAGCATATGTTAACCGATCTAATAGTCGGATATCGGATTCAGAGGAGGGGTGATAGGATATATATGTATGGCCATTGAAAAAGTCGATATGTGATTGCAATGAGGTTTTAACCTCGGAAACCGTGCGAGCCTATACAGGAAAGTGGAAAGATGTATATTGTGTGTTAATCCTTTGTATAAGGATTATGAAAGAGGAAAATAGCGCTAATAGTGGTTTATCTATCTATCTATCTATCTATCTATCTATCTATATATAT
>APFE030975935.1:185222-209461 GCA_000404065.3 Pinus taeda
ATGTATATTGTGTGTTAATCTTTTGCATAAGGATTATGAAAGAGGAAAATAGCGCCGATAGTGGTTTTTGTGATATCTATATATATATATATATATATATATATATATATTATATATTATATATATAATATATATATATAATATATATATATATATATAGATATATGCATGCATTGAAGGATTATAAGGCTCTTTAAGGGGTTTGAGTCCCAATAAGAGGTAAAGGTAGGGTGAATGAAGTTCCTATACACATGAACTTATAAGGGGCCACTTGGCCATTTATGGTCTACAGATTTAACTCCATTGCTAACTTAAATATCCTGGGCCAAATAAAGATGCATTATTGTGTTGAATGCATACTATGGGTAAGTGCAGGTGGTTTTGACTTGCATCACTTGCCTACCAAATGAATGGAGAGAAGTGCAAGAAATTAGAGAGTTTCCTGATAATGTTGATTCTTCACATGTTCAAGACATGGGTTGAACAACTATTGGAACCTCTTCAGTGAATGAATATAATACATATTAGATATGCCATTCCTAACATTGTTCCCCTATAGTGATACTGATTAGTTGCAACCACGTACTTGTAGTGTTGAACTTCATGAGTATGCATTGCATCTTCTTAGGCACTATCATCAGAGATTTGGAATCCATCCTCAATTTTGATATTACTATTGAATATGAAAATGTAGCATCAGAGCGAAGCAAATAATGTAGTTTCTATAAAGAAACGTTTACACGATAACTCACCTACAACAATTGAAGAGTTGCGTCACCAACTATCTGCCTTACAAGTTGGTTGAGCATCTTATTCAGTTTGGTTCTTCTCTGAGAGGTACAAGGGCATACTGGACTAAGTGTCATGCTGAATTAACTGACATGATTCCTCAGTTAGGATGTCCATCTTTATTTTTTACTTTGAGTGCAACTGACACAAAGTGGCCAGAATTACATAACCTCTTTCCCATACATTCACATTCTTATTCTTTAAATGAGAATTATATGAAAATTGAGAATGTTATCGGGTACCCAGATATTGTTGCTACATTTATGCACCATAGATCCAATATTTTTCGAAATGAAGTTATCCAAAAATATCTTAATGCTAAAGAATTTTGGTATAGGTTTGTGTTGTTGAATTTTTTTCTATACTTTGTCAAATTTTATTATGATTCTATTTATATTCTTTGTAGTAACTGTATCTTCATTTTTCTCATATATGAGTGGCAACATAGAGGTTCAACACATATCCATGGTTTCGTATGGTTAGAAGGTGTTCCTGACATGGAATGACTTGATTGGTCAAATGGTTCTAATGTACAACTTGCAAAGATATTCTTTAACAAATATGTAACTCCATGGAATCCATGTGACATACATTGTCACCGCATAATGGTTCCATGAAGCCTCAATGATGACCCTTGCCTATTGAATACTGGTCATATTTTCTCTTGTAATCCTCATAATGATTACAAGGAATTGTTAAACTGTGTCCAAAGGCACATAAAGTTTATGGTAGATTCTTGTTTGCACAAAAAAGGCACTATTCTGACATGTTGGTACAATGCTCCATGGGAGCTTTGTAATGAATCAAGATTGTTCATAGATGATCAAGTAAGAAAAAAATATGAGCCAACAAGAAATGATGTCAGGTTTAATGTACATAACATTGACCTTCTAACAATGTGGCATGCAAATGTTGATTTCTAGCCAGTGCTTTCTGATTATGATGTCTTGGAATATATTGCTAAGTATCCATCAAAAGAAGAAAAAATGTTTGAAAGTTATCATCATACGTTAACTAGAATTTCAAATTCTATTGGCTCTAAGGATCATGCTTTATGTTCATATAGAAGGTTTCTTGTACAAATGATTGTTGACTGTGACATTGGAGCACAAAAAACATGCCATATGTTGCTTAAGCCACCTCTTGTTGTTTGTAGATAGAAATTTGTTTCCTTAAATATTGGAAGAAAGGTTTTCAGGAAAATCTCAAGTGATGGATTGCAATGCTCATATCAGAATACTTTTTTTTCAACATTATCAGAAGAAACCTTTTTTAATTAGACATCTATCTTTGATAGAAACAACAAGATCTTGGACATTTGATAGCAAGCGTAAACAAGATCCATGGAAGCCTAGAGATGTTCATGTTATTGCTCGGGTTTGACCATTATTTTATTCTATTCCCAGCGATGCTTTAGAGGAATTTGAAACCTTTTACTGGACATAATTGCCATTGTACAATCCATTTCGTGACATTCTTGTAGAAATTGGCCTTTCAACTAAAATTATTATTGAAAATTGGAGGAATTTCCAATATCAAGCAAGGCATGTTGATCAAAATCTATTAATTATAAACAATATTGAAGATGAAGAAGATGGTGATTTTTCTAACCAGGAAATGAATCTTAAAGATGATTTTCAAGAATGGAAGATTTTCTCTTGCTTGGTTCCACTAAATGGTGTGAATGTTTTTGATTTTCACACCCTTGGTCAAAGGAACTTTGATATATCTTTTGACTAGGAAAGTACTACTATTTCTAATGATGTTGCAAAAAGAAGCTATTAATTTTATGAGGAATGCAAAATCAAGGGGTGATATTGTTGACTTTTCAAACTGAACATTTGCATCTTCGGATTCCTTGTCGAAAAAACAATGACTTGCCTTTGAAATTGTTCTAAGGCACTTTACTGAATATGAGATTCATAAAGCTCCTCTTATGATTGTCCAGGGCACTACGGGCACTAGGAAGTCTTTCCTTATTCATTGTATTTTTGAAGCTCTTTCTAATTCGTCAAGTAATGGAAGAAATTTTTGCTTCATCTTGCCCTAATAGGAATAACTGCTTTTAATATACATGCAAAAACAATACACTCAGCTCTAAAAATTCCAATTAAAGACATACAACCACTACAAGGGCAATCATTTGCAGTATTCCAAGAAGAAACGTGACATTTTTGATATATATTGATTGATCAAATGAGCTTTCTAGGATCAATTTTGTTTATGAAAATAGATGCTTGATTACGAGAAGAATTTGTAGAGAAAAATAATTATCGTTTTGGTGGTAGAGCCATCATCCTTGTGGGTTACCTTGGCCAACTTCCTCCTGTGAGAGATAAGCCTTTGTGTGCAGGTAATGGAGCAGGGAAAGTCTTGTGGAACAAATTTAACATTGTTGTCACTCTTGACACAATATTTCTCCAACAAGAGCATAATGAGAAATAATCTTGTTTCGTAGAGTCCTCAATAACATAAGAAATATATAATCTGTTCTTGAAGATTGGGAGTTTCTTATGTCACGAGCTGATATGAGGTTGCATCTTAGAGAAAGAGTTTATTTTATGTAGTAGTTCAGATGTTTCCAACAAATAATTTGGTCTCCTTCCATAATAGGCATATGTTAAAATCATGAAATTCTCCAATTGCACAATGTATTGCTGAGCATTCAAGGTGTTCAAAAATCATTGGTGTTGATGATGATCAATTGGACTATGAAGTTTTGTTGTGTCGTGGTCAGCGTGTTATGTTGACATGTAATTTATGGTTTGAAGTTGGTTTGGTGAATGGTGCACTTGGTTATGTTAAGGATATATTTTTACACCTACCTCTAAGCCACCTCAACTTCCAATGTTCACAACTATTGTTTTTTATAAGTATGTTAGTTCTCCATTTGATGTAAGAAATCCAAACATTGTGCCTATCACACGAGTGATAAGAGGATACCAAAAAGAAAATCCTTTAATGTTATCATGGGCTCTTACAATCCACAAGTCACAGGGATTGACTTTAGAATGAGCGTCAGTTGATATTCGGAATAAAGAGCGGCAAGGCCTTACCTTCATAGCTATATCAAGACTGAAATCAATAGATGGTTTACACATTGCACCACCTTTCTCTTTGCAACATTATGACAAGATGAAAGATAGTGCATATGTTACTATTAGGAAGAAAGAAGAGGAGCAATTGAAGTCCATATCACTATGACATACAACTAATAACATTGTGACCTTTTTTATAGTATGTTTTTTGAATTGCTTTTATATTCCTCTTGATTTACTTTTAATATAATAATCATTTTCATATATTTATGAGATTAATAAATTCAACATATTCATAGTAATATTTGAGAAGGTTTTTTACATCATTTTTCTTGTTGTTCAAATTTTTTATATATTTTTTTAAGTTCTTATTTTTCTTTTCTTTGCAACAGACCATTTAGACATAAACAATGAGTTATATGAACCAATCATTCAAAATCATTTTTATAACTGGTTCATATTGATCTTAATATTGTGGATTCATATTACATCATGAAATGAAAAAATGGAGGTTTTGAATATTGGCCATCACCATGGCCAATATTCATTTTTTGAATATTGGACACGGTTTTGCTCTATTTGCACGGTTTTTTCTATTGTATTGAGAAATGAGGCTTATATTTGTAGAAATTTGTATATCATTTGGTTCATGTAACATTATAACATTAAGTTTTTTAACATAAATACAAATGGGGTGTTATGTTTATGTATATGACAACACATACACACACTATATATATATATAAATATATATATATATATATATATATCTATATATATATATATTATAATATATATATATATATATAATATATATATTTGTGTGTGTGTATGTGTCTGTCTGTGTGTGTGCTTATTTATTAGTGGTAGTCTTTATTGATTTTTCTTTTGTTCTTTTGTCCTTCAAATGCAGATAAGGACAATAAAGATGTCATCTATTATTCCAAAACAATGTGCAATATTGCTGGAGCTATAAGTTTTCTTTCGTGTCTTCGGAACAAGTTTGATAGAAAACATGGGTCCATCCTCCTTTTATTGATGATCATATTCGTGTGCTAGATGAAACAAAAACACATGTAAAATACTTGTTACATGTGCACCAGAGGGAGTCTGGGAGGAGAACAAGAAGGAATTGGTTGGAAATTGTTAAGTATCATTATAATTATCCAATTGGTTTGAATTAGTGCTACTTTTGTCATCGGTCTGGTTGTGTCCTGGAAGAGGCCACTCCATAGATGACTTTTGATGGAGTGTTTCAAGTTCAATTTTGTAGTGGAATTATTTGATTTAAAGAAAACAAAAAATATATGTTAAGAATCAATGTTATTTTTGTGGTTCCAATGTTGGTGAAATTTATTTTTTTTTTCTTGTTGTTGTTGTCATGTAGAAAATTATATATCTCTGGTCTTATAATTTCCTATTATGTTGTTCTTCTTTAAATCCAATGTGTGCAATTCAAATTTGTTTTTGCATTTATGGTCTTTTGATCCAATGTGAGTGTTACTATTTTATTTTTTCTCTTTCATTTTTTATTGTTGTGGTCTTTTGTGTGGATCCCTTCACTTTGTTCATGTCTTTCATAAATGAAAATATATTTTACGTTTATAATATTATTGTTGGGCTTTCATGTTCTAGCTATTTATATCAATATTCTTCAAATTTATACTATAAATACATTCATGTATTGATATCAATGTATTTATGGTTAAACTTTATTTATTCTTTATGGTAAACTTTATGGTTTACCATGTTTTCTTGCTTTATGGTTTACAATGTGGTTCTTATATTGGTTGTGGTTTATGTTTTTTATTATTGTTTTGTGTTATAACATTATTTATGTTTATAATATTGATGCCATGGATTTAGGGCTTAGGGGTTTTAAAATATTTAATATGACATATATTCTCTCATTTTCAATATCAATCATCATGAGCATTGTTGAACATTGTGTTATAATGAAGATTGCCTTGAGATGAAAACCATAATCAACCATTGTGAATCATGGTCAACCATGGTCCAATGCTGCATTGTAACAAATATTGTCTCAGTATGAAAGTCATTGATCTTTAAGGATGGTCATTGATATTTATTTTTCAATTTATAATATTTATCATGGGGTTTAAACAACTTAGATTTATAATATTAATCCATTGTGGTTAAAATATAAATCCTTTCCATTTTCAATATTGATCCCCTGGATTTTTTGATCCCTTATGTTTACAATATTTTTCTCTTCGGTTTATAAGATTAAACCATTGGGTTTATTTCTTATTTGAGTTTATAATACTAATAATTACTTTGGTTTATCATATTATCCCTTCGTTTTATTAATCCCTTGACTTTAAAATATTAATTGCTAGGGTTTATTAATCGTTTAGGATATTAATATTAGTTTGTTGGGTTTATTTATTCCTTGGGTTTGTTGATTGCTTGGGTTTATTAATCATTTGTTTCTATAATATTCATGCCCTGGGTTTATAAAATTAAAAATGCATTGGGTTTATTCATCCCTTTTATTTATAATATTAATAATCCCTTGGATTTATAATAATAATAATCTCTTTTGTTTATTAAACCCCGACATTAAGGGTTTAATCCATTAGTTTTATAACATTTATCCCTTTAGTTTATTTATTCTTCGGGTTTAAAACACTAACAATTTCTAAGGTTTATTGATCGCTTCGATTTATCATATTAATAATCATGCGACTTTATCAATCCTTTGTTTTTAGAATATTAATTCCTAGGCTTTATGAATCCCTTATGTTTGTAGTAACGATCGCTTGTGTTTCTTTCTCCTTGAGGTTTTTAATATTTATCCCTTTGGTTTATTAATCCCTCGAGTTTAAAATATTAATTCTTAGGGTTTATTAATCTCTTTGGTTTTTATATTTTTTGTTGGGTTTATTAATTCCTCGGGTTATTATAATCCTTCGTGTTTATAATATTATTTTGTTTGGGTTACTATTTCCTTGGGTTTTATAATATTAAATGATTAGGTTTATTTTTCCTTTAAGTTTGTAATATTAATAATTCCTTGGGTTTATCATTTATTTCATTTGGTTTATTAATACGAGTATTAAGGTTTAAATAATAGTCCTAATGTTTAATATTAATCCCTTACATTTACAATGTGTATCCCTTCAATTTATTAACGTGTTGCTTTCATAATATTAACAATCCCTAGTGTTTATTGATCCCTTAGCTTTATAATATTCATAGTCACGTGGGCTGATCAATCCTTTGGTTTAAAATATTAATTCCTATGTTTTATTAATCCCTTCTATTTTTAATATTGATCCCTTGCCATTTTTGATCCCTTGGGTTTCTAATATTTTTCCCTTGAGTTTATTAATTCCTCAAGTTTATAATATCAAATTCTTCGGTTTCTTCATTCTTCAAGTTTTTAATATTAATAATTCCTTTGGTTTAGCATTTAGTCCCTTGGTTTTATTAATCCCGTGACCTTAAAATACTAATTCCTAGAGTTTATTAATCGTTTGTGTTTTTAATATTAGCAAGTTGGGTTTACTGAATCCTTGGGTATATTGATCCCTTGCATTTCTTAATCATTTGTTTTTATAATATTAATGGCTTGGGTTTGGAATATTAATAATATCTTGGTTTTATAAAACCCCAATATTAAGCGTTAAATATGTGTCCAACTATTTATGATTATGTCAATATCACAATAGATTAATCTAATATGGAAATCAACCATGGTCAACCATGTTTATTTTAGGGTTTATATGCGTTGGGTTTATAATTTTTATCCCTTAGGTTTATTATTCCTTTGGGTTTCTAATATCAATCCTTTCGGTTTATTGATCTAAGGGTTCATATTCCTAGGGTTTAATATTATTCTACAATGGCTAACAATAAAAAACCATGTTAGACCATGATCAACCATTGTCCAACATTAATCGCTTCGGTTTATTATTCCCCTGTCAACGATGGTTTATTATGATTTCAACAATGGTCAACCATGGTCTAACATGGAATTGTGATCAGGATTGTCTCAATATGAAAAACAATGATGGGAAGGCATGTTTATTTTAGTCTTTATAATATTTGTCTTAAGGTTTATCTACATTGGGTTTATAATATTAGTCCCTTTGGTTTAACATTATTCCCTTGTGTTCATAATCCCTCGGGGTTTTAGTGTTAATCCCTTGGGTTTATTATTCCTTTGGATTTATAATATTAGTCCCTTGGGTTTATTATTCGCTTAGAATTACAATATCAGTCATGGTAAACCATTATCAATCATATCCAACCATGGTCGACCATGGTTGAATGTCACATTGTGACAAGGATTGTCTCACCATAAAAATAAACCGTGTTTATTTTAGTGTTTGTAATAGGTATATTGGGGTTTACCAATCTTGGGTTTATAATGTTAGTATCTTGGGTTTAATATTATTCCCTTGGGTTCATATTCCCTTGGTTCTATTGCTATGTTGGGTTTATAATATCAATCATGGTTAGCTTTATTAATATCTTGTGTTTGTAGTATCAATCCCTTGCACTTCTTGATCCCTTAGTTTTTTAATGTTTATCCCTTGGGTTCACTAGTTCGTTGTTAATATGAAACGGTTGGGTTTAATAGTTCCTTTCGTTTAAAGTATTAATAATCCCTTCGGTTTATTAATCCAATGAGTTTAAAATATTAATTATTAGGGTTTATTAATTAAATGATGTTTATTTTAGTATTTTTAATATTTATCCTAGGGTTTCTATACCTTGGGTTTATATTATTAGTCCCTTTTGTTTAATATTATTCCCTTCGATTCATAATCCCTTCGGGTTTTAGTATTAATCCCTTGGGTTTATTGTTCGTTTTGTTTATAATTCAATCGCTTGGGTTTATTATTCCCAAATCAAACATGGTTTATTATGATTTCAACCATGGTCCAACATGGATTGTGATCATGATTGTCTAAATATGAAAATGAACGATGGTCGATCATCTTTATTTTAGTGTTTATAATATTTATCTTAGGGTTTATATACGTTGGGTTTTTAATATTAGTCCCTTGGGTTTAATATTATTCCCTTGGGTTCATAATCCCTTGGGGTTTTAGTATTAATCCCTTGGGTTTATTGTTCCTTTGGGTTTCTCATATAAATCCCTTGTGTTTATTATTCCCTTGGGTTTATAATATCAATCATGGTCCACCATTTTCAGTCATATCCAACAATTGTGTACCATGGTTGAATGCCACATTGTGACAAGGATTATCTCACCATGAAAATAAACCATGTTTATTTTTGTGTTTGTAATATTTATATTTGGGTTTACCAATGTTATGTTTATAATATTAATCCTATGGGTTTAATATTATTCCCTTGGTTTTATAATCGCTTGGGGTTTTAATATTAATCCCTTGGGTTTATTATTCCTTTGGGTTTATAATATCAATCCTTTGGGTTTACTATTCCCTTTGGTTTATAATATCAATCATGGTGAACCATTGTCAAACATAGCCAACCATTGTCAACCATGGTTGAATGCCACATTGTGACAAGGATTTGTCTCACGATGAAAATAAACCATGTTAATTTTAGTGTTTGTATTATTTATATTTGGGTTTAGCAATGTTGGGTTTATAATATTTGGCCCTTGTATTTAACATTATTCCCTTGGGTTCATAATCCATTGGGTATTTAGTATTAACCCCTTTTGTTTATTGTTCATTTTGGTTTACAATATCAATTCTTTAGGTTTATTATTCCCTTAGGTTTATAATATCAATGATGGTCAACCATTGTCAATTATAGCCAACCATGGCCAACCATGGTTGAATGTCATAGTGTCAAAAGGATTCTCTCAGTGTGAAAATAGACATTATTTATTTTAGTGTTTGTAATACTTATATCTAGGTTTACCAATGTTGGGTTTTTAATTTTAGTCCCTTGGGTTTGATATTATTCCTTTGGGTTCATAATCCCTTGAGTTTTAGTATTAATCCCTTGGGTTTATGTTTCCCATGGGTTCATAATATCAATCCATTTCGTTTATTATTAACCTGGGTTTATAGTATCAATGATGGTCAACCATAACCAACCATGGTCAATTGTAGTCAATCAGGGTTCGATCTCACATTATGAAAAAATTATCTCCACTTAGGGTTTATATACCTTGGGTCTATAATATTAGTCCCTTGGATTTAATATTATTCCCTTAGGTTCATAATTCATTGGGGCTTTGGTATTAATCCCTTGGGTTTATTGTTCCTTGCATTTATAATATTAATAATTTCTTTGGTTTATTAATCCCTTGAGTTTAAAATATTAATTCTTAGGGTTTATTAATTCAACAATGTTTATTTTCATATTTTTAATATTTATATCAGGGTTTTTATACCTTGGGTTTATAATATTAGTCCCTTTTGTTTAATATTATTCCCTCGGGCTTATAATCCCTTGGGATTTTAGTATTAATCCCTTAGGTATATTGTTCTTTGGGTTTATAATATCAATCGCTTGGGTTTATTATTCCCATGTCAACCATCGTTTATTATGCTTTCAACCATGGTCTAGCATGGAATTTTCAATGGAATTGGTCAATCATGTTTATTTTAGTGTTTATAGTATTTATCTTAGGGTTTATATACATTGGGTTTATAATATTAGTCCCTTGGGTTTAATATTATTCCCTTGGGTTCATTATCCCTTAGGTTTTTAGTATTAATCTATTGTGTTTATTATTCCTTTGGGTTTAAGATATCAATCCCTTGGGTTTTTTATTCCCTTAGGTTTACAATATCGATAATGGTTAGTCATTATCAATCATAGCCAACCATGGTCAGCCATGGTTGAATGTCACATTGTGACGAGGATTGTCTCACCATGAAAATAAATCATGTTTATTTTAGTGTTGTAATATTTATATTTGGGTTTACGAATGTAGGCTTTATATTATTAGTCACTTGGGTTTAATATTATTCCCTTGGTTTTATAATCCCTTTGGGTTTTGGTATTAATCCCTTGAGTTTATTATTCATTTTGGTTTATAATATCAATCCCTTGGGTTTATTATTCCCTTAGGTTTATAATATCAATCATGGTCAACCATTGTCAATCATAGGTAACTATGGTCAACCATGTTTGAATGTCACATTGTGACAAGGATTATCTCACCATCAAAATAAACCTTGTTTATTTGAGTTTTTGTAGTATTTATATTTGGGTTTACCAATGTTAGGTTTATAATGTTAGTCCCATGGGTTTCATATCATTCTCTTGGGTTCATAATCCATTTGGGTTTTAGTATTAATCCCTTATTTTTATTATTCCTTTGGGTTTATAATATCAATCCCTTGGATTTATTATTCCCTTAGGTTTATAATATCAATTATGGTCAACCATTGTCAATCATATCCAACAATGTTCAACCATGGTTGAATGTCGCATTTGGACAAAGATTGTATCACCATGAAAATAAACCATGTTTATTTTAGTGTTTTTAATGTTTGTATTTGTGTTTACCAATGTTGCGTTTCTAATATTAGTCCCTTGGGTTTATTATTAACTTGGTTTATAATATAAATCATGGTCAGCCATAACCAACCATGGTCAATTGTGGTAAATCATGGTCTGATCTTAAATTACGAAACAAATTGTCTCCACTTGGGGTTTATATGCCTTGGTTTTTTAATATTAACCCCTTGATTTTAATATTATTCCATTAGGTTCATAATCCCTTGGGGTTTTAGTAATAATCCCTAACGTAGCCCTTTGGGCCTACCCCCGAAAAATAACTACTAGGCTCCATTAATCAAAATTTTCTTTTACTTATAGTTAAATTCCAATGGACTCACAGGTGGAGTTAACCAAATCATTACATGCACAATAATCATCCAAGAAAACTACTCAAAATATTAGCTACTGAATACCTGCAAGATAATGAACCATATCTCACACTCTTAAATTAGTCCTTAATCTTAATCTCAACTTGGAGAAAGGGATCAAATCATGACATGCAACCATCAAACTCTGAAATAACTCTTGCAAGAATTAATGGATATTAATTTAAGTTTGTTGTAGTTATCATGGCCGTACATAATGATAATAATCATGTACACATAGTCAATATGTCATTGGTCAACCTTTCATTCACATGCATAACTAGATAGAATTAGCCTAACTGGAGGCAATCTTATTGACAGGCAAACACAAATAATTGAACCATTGGTCATACAATGAGAAGCATTATTTCTACAACTATTCCGCTTGCATAAGAAATCGCCAATTTAGGAAATTATAAGCATACTATATTCCTTTATGAAATTCAAGATGATTAGGTATATTTATATATGATCTCCTCATAAGCAAAGTTAGTATTTACAACTACATATTATTCTTCCGCTATTAACTCTGCTTTTGAATGTGAAAGGAGTCACATAAATAAAATTGCAATCATTCTCATAAGAAAAACATTAACACAGGTAATCTATTTATGAATAAATGTCACATGCAAATTCTACCATGTTACCCACTGAATATGCTTCTGCAATTAACTTCACACGAATGCAACATGCATAAGAAAATTTGTCATTTAATAATAGAGATAAATTCACCCATCGATATATCCGAGCTAAATGATTTAACCTTATAACAAGTAAGGATTAACATAAAACACATACCATGCATTTGAATTTCATCATATTAGAGGAAAACACTATTAAATCTATTATACATAAGCATATGTAATTCACTCAAACATTCTAGTGGTGAAGAAACTTAAGAAATTTTCTAGCAAACAAACTGGAACTATGACGGAGAGAGACAGTAAGAATCATCATACAAAACGTTCCATGCATATGACACCAACTAAAATCTCACTTGGAGGGAGGAGCACCACCACATAACCATGAATCCCCTCTGATTCCACCCAAGCCAAAATTCTTGCCAAGGATCAACCATCCTCAATTGATCAATGCACTAGGTATTTAATACCCTCTTTCATGTTTTAGTTTCCACTAGTGGTGTCTCATTTTAATGGATTTTTCCATTTGCCTAGGTTTTTTTCAGAAAAGCTCATCTTTATCTTCCATGAGGCTTTTCCTCATAAAATCTTTCCTTTATCTCCCGCAAAGCTTTTATGTCCGATGGATCTTTATCTCTAATCCATCTAATGGATCTCCAACCCATCGAAGCTTCTCCAGAATCACATGTAGAATCTTTATCACAAAAGATTCATCTCTATCACATTCCTCAATGGGATTTGGAAAGAATATCCTCTCTCTTGGTGCTCCACCCTCCAAGTGATTTATTTTATTTATTTATTTAATAACAAATTTTATTTTCATATTACATATCACCTAGCTTTCCTCGGCTTAGGTTTAGAATATTTTAAGCCACAAATGAGGGTATCATACCTAGCTTTCCTCAGCTTAGGTTTATAATATTTAAACACACAAGGGAGGATATCACACCTAGCTTTAACTCAGCTTAGGTTTACAATAATTTAGCACACAAGGGAGGGGTGTTACATACTCCCCCTTTAAATTTTACACTATCCTCGATGTATCATTGCATCATGTCCTCATTCGTAGGTGGCTGGTTTCAGAATCAAAAGCTCTCATGGCTCTGCCATATGATGTAATTTTTACGATGTACATCGGTCAGAAGGAGTGCTCCTCTTCCATACCTACATTGGTCACCAAGAGTGCTCCTCTTCAATAGCTACATTGGTCACCAAGAGTGCTCCTCTTCCATAGCTACATTGGTCTCAAGGACTGTTCTCCTTTCATAGCTACTTGTAACATTGTTTTCAAACCATTTGTGATAATTTATACATGCAGAATTTTAACTATGATACATATCATAACTTGTTACTTAATATTACTAAAGTAACTATTGCTCATTTTTCATTTTATTTGAAGAATACAAGTTCGCTTATGGCATTCTTCCAAGCCTTTATGTTCTTTGTTGAACAACTTCTTCATGTAGTTTCTCTGCATACAACACATCTATTAGCATATTTTCTACATCAATATGCTTGCAATGTCATATAATATATATAATATATATATATATATATCATCATATATATATCCTTTAAAAATTTATGTATGCCAAACTTAACCATGGTTACTAATCCTTGAACCACTTCATACTTTCCTTCTTCTGTGAAACTACCCAGTTGGTTATCCTCCCAGACATCCACCCAATGTCTTCATGCATACCTGCACACAAAGTGTATTATACACACTGATATACATATCATATTTCAAACATGTAACATATGTAGTCATACGGGTAACATATTTACGATTCTACATAGTACCATCTATGCTACAACTTATCATAGAATTCCCATGGTATCATCTACATGATAAAAACATTGTCCACATATTTTTCTACCATGCTAGTATCATGCTAGACATTCCTTTATGTTTTTGTAGCAATTAAAACAACTATTCTCATTTGACAAGGAATTTGTATGAGCATGCTTCATTTATGTAATTAGAGAAAGTTTTGTCAAGTGTAAATCATTTTCAGATTTCATGTGGTTGTAAAAAAATACCAGTAATATAGTATGTATTCATGCATATTTTTATCTTAAGAAGATTTTTAACTCATAGTTTAATAATCGTTAGATCAATAATTCAT
The DNA here is from genome assembly GCA_000404065.3 of Pinus taeda. Lineage (NCBI taxonomy): Eukaryota > Viridiplantae > Streptophyta > Pinopsida > Pinales > Pinaceae > Pinus > Pinus taeda. The sequence continues at coordinate 199,670 of APFE030975935.1, forward strand.
TCTTAAATCATTTATATCGAGTGATTTACTATTGCCCTTTTTAAGTTTTAACAAGTTAAACACTCTGCACTATACTTTACCAATGGGATCATTCTGTTAATCATGTTCTTTTCTTCTACAGATTACTCCCCTTTGATAGGCATTGGTGTAGCCACATCTTTAAGGTTGTTGTGCAATGATTTCTATATAAATTGCCTAATGAACCAAGACCATTACCGAAATTCATCATGAGTTGCAAGATAATTCCAACAATCCATTAAACTGAATACTCTTTCATGCCATGGATGCTTGACATCTCTTATCAACCAAATGATAATTGTGATATTGTTAGAAGGCTATAATATTGTACACTCGTGTTTATCTTTATGACCCCTTAACCAGGCTTATGATAAAAATATACCAGACAATACATGACAATGCATGAGTATATGTATCATACAACAATAAAACAATTATGCAAGCATGGACTTCCTATACTGAAGCCAACTATAATCTTAATACCATGTCAATTACATCAATGTTTAAAATGATCACCAGATTTCTTAGTCAACTTTCTCCAGATAACCATCTCTTAATACATTACACATTCAAAAACCATCTACTAACCATATCCTACCAATAGGCCTTATTTTCTTAGAGTGGCTAATGGTCAGTACCTAACATGGTAAGCCCTCTTCTAGAACCATCTTTACATTAGATGTTATAATAAAAACATAGTAGAGAACTACAATTTGTGCATAACCTTTGACATCACAGTGATTGTTAACTGTTATACCTTGTTAATTGCATTGTATCTAAAGTTTCTTATGTTATAAAACATTCGAGAGTGGACGATTATCATACCATCATCACACCTCTCTCACCACAAGTATAATATCCTATGGCATTGATCTTCCCAGTCGATCATCTTCGTTTTTCACCATTTGTTTATTATGGAAGATAGTTAAGTAGGCCTTAATGAGTTAGTTATAAGGATTTTCATATAGCAGTAGAAATTAATACCTACTCAGTTAATCCTCTAATCTAATTATAACACTTTCAAGGTGTGATTAATATATTGTTTAAAATATGAGAATTTCTCACAGTTTGCATCTTGTTGTTGCTTATCATAATCACCTAATAATTCATGCATGCTAATAATGTTTCACTGCTTAATTTTGGTAGTAGATTTATCGTAAAAGAAACCAAGCAATCTCCATGTCTTGAATGCAAGCCACACTTTCCAATATGCTTTACTGCTTTACTACATGCATTATTCTTTATAAATGGAGTAAAAGAATCCACATCCTTGACAAACCATTTTATTAAGTCCACTAACTCTCCTACATAAGGATCATATCACTTTTTGTTTCTTTTTATAGATAAAAATTTCATTTTCTAATATGAATTTCTCCATAATTTCCACAATTGTGAATATCGCTTGATGAAATCAATGCTCCTATACTTCATATCAGTTCATGTAACATGAATAGGTTATAACTACATTTGTGTTATAACACATCCATACGTTACTGGTTACTGCTACCCGAAAATCTTATTTCATAATTTAAGCTCTACCACATCTCAAAGAGCTTGCATTAACTGTATAGGAGAATAGTAAAACAACGAGTTTGTATATTTCTCAAATCTCCCTGACCAACTTATCAACCAATTTTACTGCATTAAAACCTTGTATGAATGAATAAAAATTGCAATGAATTAGAGCACAAAACCATAAATTCCCAAGTATCTGATATGATTTGTGTAAATTTAGACGCAATCTTTGAATGCATTGAAACAATCAATTTCATTACAGCATTTGGCAACTATCTAGTCTCTCTCAAATAAAAGGCAAAAATGCATTGTAGAATTCACTAAGGGGGATTTCAAGACTAAGAAATCAATTTTTATGAGCTATTGTATTCCAACTCGGCATAAATTACAGTGGAATTTTGAATAGAAACCAAAATAAACCATAATAAGATTTTCGATGGAGGAATTGTCGAATAATAACTATTTCACCGAAAGAAAAAATTGACACATCAATACCGGAATGAACCACTTACTCGCTATGGAGTGACAACTTCTGGAGCAATTATTTCCATGTTTTCGGCTACTAGAGTTTTAAAATACTTTTTCTGTCATTTCTACTACTTTCTATATCCAAAAACTGCCTGTGGATGGTGCCAGGAACCCAACAAAGGGCATAATTGAAAGAGAAAATGAAATTAATACAATTTTATTTATTTATTTTTTTAAGTGCAGTAAAGCCCACGTTAAATATGAACTTGGAGATTCATTCCTACAAAACCCGAGCAGAAAATCAACTTCTAGGCCAACCCCACAAAACCCTCAAATTTTCTTTTACTATGCATCCTTTAGAAAATCTTATCAATGATTCTTAAAATTCATGTTTTAATGGTGAATCTTCTTGCTAACTATTATTGTTTATTTTGTTCCTATTAAGAGCCTTTTTTATGGGGCTCCTGAAATCTCTATAATGACTAAATTCTTTAGTCACCTGTTGGCATTTATAAATCTATCACATTTACATAGAGAGTGTTCTGCATCTCCTTCTGAACTTGTGATGCTGAATAATTTAATTAGCCAGGGCACTAGGTAATGTTAGGGTAGAGAACAATATTGGTTCTCACATCCCATTTCACGGTTAACACCATTTACCTCGAATTTTATTAAACTCTCTGGAGAGAAGGAAAACTGTCATCTCCATAGCATTCCTTTGATAAGCGTTATGCTAAAATCCCTTGCCAAGGTACACAATGCACATTCACCTTTGTATCTGTAGTGCTCAAAAATTTGTCATCACGTGGAGAGTTTGCAAACGTCCAATCTTCCATATCCAGTATTTGCAATGCCCAAACAATCTTTATATAATATGTTGTCCATGCATATATAATTATCCAGTTTGATCAAACAAAAACCAAAATAATTGATCAAAAAGCTTATCTATGTTGTTTGTAAGGCATAACGAGGTCTGCCTGCTGACTCATTTTGGGGGAAAAGCCAATGTCCAAGCTTGCTTGTAGAGCACTAGCAGGTTCTTCATCATTGTCCACTTCAGAACTGCCCCCTCTACTATTCGCCTTCTTTGCTCTCGCTCAGAGAGAGAAAGTGCAATAGTGTGAACCAAATCCTCATTGTCTAGTGACATCAGAGTTTATTTTCTCATCTTCGACGAGTATTGGGAGTAAGAGGGGTCGTGAATTTGTAATTATGTCCCAGAGCTCCTCAACAGGAACTAAGAAAATTCCAAAATTGATTTTAATGTCTTTAAAGAGAACCGTAAAGTAGTAAACCTTACCTACTAATCATGTTTTTCCTAAAAGTCAGAATGAAAGCTGGTGGTTGATTAGAGAATGTTTACCGCCATGCCTTATTCTGTTAATCTATGTTCTCACCCTATCCAAATTTTTACTTGGAATACATCGTGACTGCTTTTACTTAGCATGTCACACCTACTTATAATAGTATGTTTTATTGCTTAATCCGATGAGTGGAGGATAGTCATTATCCCTTCCCCACATACAACACCTTATCGATAGAAGAGAACAAGATGGATCCTCGATTTTCTTTGAACTTCGTACCAACTTTCTTATCTCCCAAAATGGTGATAAAGTGACATTCACAGCACAATGTTATTTTTATGATTTTTGGTTTGTATTCTTGCCTGCTTTTTTTCTAAGAAAAGAAAATAGAAACAACAGTCGTCAGAGACTCTTCATTTCAATTACCTCTACCATCATTCCTTCTACAGGAAAAAAATCCATCATGTGGGGCATCACACATTTCTTCTATTATGTTCCTCGTTGAGAGGTTCAACCTAATTATCAAATTCAAAACTCTGGCTGAAAGATTCATTTCTATGGATGTCTTTTCTACATAGTAATTTGGTACTTACAGTTGTTGGTGGGTTGAGAATAATGGAGTCCAAAGGAAGTGTGATCATTTCTTTACTAATCCATCGAATTAATTTCATTAGACTTGTGCATATGTAGAAAATTAATTTTCTATAAAGAGTTATACAATTGATTTCCGTCATGGAATACAATTTATTTTTCCTTTCAAAATGTGTTTCACTCTTATCCTGCCTGTGTTGAGAAGTCCTCTCATGTCATATTTAAAGCCTATAACACAATTGACAAGTCACTTCTAAGTATTCAAGAGTCTATTTGTAAGTCACATATTTTTTTCAACATCCTTTAGTCATCACTTTTGTTTTCTTCATATACTAGGGAGTAAGAAAAAATCATGGTTACCTCGAAATGTGGGACGATTTGAATATATTCTAAAACAATGTGGGATAGTTTCACTTGTGCGAAGATAATTTTTTTATATTTTTTTTTCACTTTTGGTTTGCTACAGAGAAATCAACACAGTAAGTAACTAAATAATCCTCCCCAACTAACATTTGTCGACACATACTTTGGCATAAAAAGGTCCTTACCTTAAAAAGTACAGAATTGTGACACTAATATATATATTATATATATCGACCCCAAGGTATCAACCTTTAAGGTAGGTGTTCGGAATAAATTTGGTGTCCTCTCGTTTCTAACTGTGCATAGAGTTTCTGCATGCTTCCTATTCTATTTTAAAGGGTCCTTCTTATGTACTCTCATACATCTACAACATTACAACCTTTGGATGCAGTCCTTCATAGAGAAGAAACCTATTTGGATGTAGACCTTCTTTTAAAATCAACTTGATACGAATTGTCTGTTCCAGTATTACGTTGAGAGATGGCTTTTGTCGTTATTCACCCAAGAAGTCAAGAAATTTATTGGTATTCTTAATTTGAGTAAAACACCCCATTTCTTTCATCTTCATGGAAAGGTTATATATGCAGTGGAGAAAAATATAAATGTGGCTCTATTTACTATTAGGAGTCAAATAATATTTACCTATTTTCATATTTTAATTTGTTGGGTGATTTATCTTATTTGGTTTTACCATTTTCATATTCTGCAGAGAAAAATTGACCCATAGGCCGCAAGGTTTGGACTTTATCTCTCTAATACCATTTGTAATGTACCCCTTTGGGCCTACCCCAGAAAAATAGCTACTAGGCCCCATTAATTAAAAATTTCTTTTACTTATCGTTCAATTCCAACGGAATCATAAGTGGAGTTAACCAAATCATTACATGCATAATAATCATCCATGCAACTATACTCAAAATCTTCGTTACTAAATAACTGCAAGATAATGAACCATATCTCACACTCTTAGATTATTCCTTAATCTTAATCTCAACTTGGAGAAAGGGAACGAATCATGACATGCAACCATGAAACTCTGAAATAAATCTTGCAAGCATTAAGGGATATTAATTTAAGTTTACTGTAGCTATCATGTCTGTATGACATGATCATAGTCTTCTACACATAGTCAATATTTTATTGGCCAACATTTCATGCACATGCATAACTAGCCAGAATTAGCCTAAGTGGAGGTAATCTTATTGATAGAAAAACACAAATAATTGAACCATTGGTCATACAATGAGAAGCATTATTTCTGCAACTATTCCGCTTGCATAAGAAATCACCATTTTAGGAAATTATAAGCATACTATATTGCATTATTAAATGCAAGATGATCAAATATATTTATATATGATCTCCTCATAAACAATGTTAGTATTTAAAACTACATATTATGCTTTCGCTATTAACTCTACTTTTGAATGTGAAAGGAGTCACATGTATAAAACTGCAATCATTCTCATAAGAAAAACATTAACATAGGTAATCTATTTATGAATGGTTGTCAAATGCAAATTCTACCATGAATGGGTACTAGAACTATTACCCATTGAATATGCTTCTACAGTTAACTTCACACTGGAATGCAAGATGCATAAGAAAATCCATTGTTCCATAATAGAGATAAATTCACCCATCACTATATCTGAGCTAAATGATTTAACCTCATAACAAGTAAGGACTAACATAAAACACATACCATGCAAGTGAATCTTATCAGATTATAGGAAAACACCATTAAAACTATCAATACATAAGCATATGTAATTCACTCAAACATTCTCATGGTGGAGAAACTTAAGAATGTTTCGCATAAACAAAATGGAACTATAACACAAAGAGAGAGTAAGAATCGTCATACAAACATTCCACGCATACGACACCAACTAAAGCCTCACTTGGAGGGAGGAGCACCACTACCCAACCATGAATCACCTATGATTCCCCCCAAGTCGAAGTTCTTTCGAAGGATCAACCGTACTCAATTGATTGATGAACTCAGTATTTAATACCCTCTTTCATGGTTTAGTTTTCATTAGCGGTGTCCCAATTTTATGGATTTTTCCATTTGACTAGGTCTTTTTCGAAAAATATTGTCTTTATCTCCCATGAGGCTTTTCCTCATAAAAGCTTTCCTTTATCTCCCGCAAAGATTTTATGTCCAATGGATCTCTCTCCCATCTGTCTGATGGATCTCCAATCCATCCAAGCTTTTCTAAAATCACGTCTAGAAGATTTATCATGAAAGATTCATCTCTGTCCCATTCCTCAATGGGATTTGGAAAGAATCTCCTCTCTCTTGATTCTCCACCCTCCAAGTTATTTATTTTATTAATTTATTTAATAACACATTTGCTTTTCATATTACATATGACCTAGATTTCCTCAGCTTAGGTTTGAAATACTTTAACCCAACAAGGTGGGTATCACACCTAGCTTTCCTCAACTTAGGTTTACAATCATTTAACACACAAGGGAGGATATCACACCTAGCTTTAACTCATATTAGGTTTGCAATAATTTAGCACAGAAGGCAGGGGCGTTACAGGTTTATTGTTCTTTTGGGTTTATAATATCAATCGCTTGGGTTTATTATTCCACAGTCAACCATGGTTTATTATGAAGTACACCATAGTCAACCATGGTCCAACATGGAATTGTGATAAGGATTGTCTCAATATGAAAATCAATGATGGTCAATCATGTTTATTTTAGTGTTTATAATATTTATCTTAGGGTTTATATATGTTGGGTTTATAATATTAGTCCCTTGGGTTTAATATTATTCCCTAGGGTTCATAATCCCTTGGGGTTTTAGTATTAATCCCTCTGGTTTATTATTCCTTTGGGTTTATAATATCAATCCCTTAGGTTTCTTATTCCCTTAGGTTTATACTATCAATCATGGTCGACCATTGACAATCATAGCCAGCCATGGTTGAATGTCACATTGTGATAAGGATTGTCTCACCATGAAAATAAACCATCTTTATTTCAGTCTTTCTAATATTTATATTAGGGTTTACCAATGTTGAGTTTATAATATTAGTCCCTTGGGTTTAATCTTATTTCCTTGGGTTCATAATCCCTTGGGCTTTTAGTATTAATCCTTTGGGTTTATTATTAACTTGAGTTTATAATATCAATCATGGTCAACTTTATTAATCTCTTGTGTTTTTAATATCAATCCCTTAGGTTTTTAATATTTATCCCTTGGGTTCACTGATTCCTTGGGTTTATAATATTAAACGATTGGGTTTATTAGTCCCTTTTGTTTAATATTATTCCCTCGGGTTCATAATCCCTCATGAACCTGAGGGAATAATATTAAACAAAAGACACTAATATTATAAACCCAATGTATACAAACCCTAACATAAATATTAAAAATACTAAAATAATCATGGTTGAATTAATAAAGCCTAATAATAATAATATTATTATTATTAATTAATATTAATAATATATTATGACTTTATTTAATATAATAATCATAAATAGTTGGTCTTTAAAAAATACACATAATAATTCCCTTATCACAATTCTAATTATTATTGGATCATGGTTGTTATTATGAGTTAATATTGTTATTATAATAATAATATATAATATTATTATAAGATAATTCAATATAATTGTGATTATATATTATTATTATTATTATTAATATAATATCTATTATATTGTTATTATAATAATATAATAATAATTACCTGGATGTGAGTGAACACTGAGACAATTACTGGTGACCCGACGGAATGACGGCATTTGGACCTGCTAGACGGTGGATAGTGCACCATTCCAAGCTCACTTGAAGCGAACGTAGGCCCGCCTACATTCAACATTAAATGACCACTCAGGCCGAGATCCAGATGCAGTTGGACATAACATGGAGCTTTTCAACCCCTCTGTCTATCCTCCTTCCCTCAGCATCTACCCGCCCCAAGCTAGAAATCCCTACAACAAAACTGTTACCGGGAGCCGCTGTTGGCTTCTTTGTTGTATTGACCTTGGAAATGGGCATCATTACTCCCATTCCAGACATTTCCCTTTGAATCCTACCCAGTCACCCTCTGTTCACAACCTGTTCTACTTCTCGGCCTTCTGTCCTGTTGTATTCCATTCTAACCACATTGATATGGTCCGTCACCGAATCAGGAGCCACAAAGGAGGCACCCGCGGTGCCAGCGCTTGCCCACAAGCAGCGCAGAGCTCTGTTCATACCTCACCACCTCCTCCCCATGAGAATTCTCCTCCTCCCATCTCGCCTCATAAACACTATCCTCAAATGCGCAGTGGTCGGGGTCATGTGCAAGTTTCAATGGCCGAGCATAGAGATTTCTAACTCAATACAACAAATTTTCCTTTGCATCCCAGTTCAGTCCCTCACTTGACTCAATTCAGGTTCCAGAGTAGGCTGAACGAGCCCATCATAACTGCCAATGTCACCATTATTTTCTCTGAAGAAAATGAGCAGCACATTGCTTAGGTGAGAAACTTTGAAGCGCAACTTCAGGAGGAGTGAAGTCATGGCATTGGTCATGGTTTTGAGAAGCTCCCGAAGGAAGAAGGCAGGGGAATTAGGCGTGGCAGACTACATGCAAAAGAAGAACACGCTGGCGACATTCAGCAACCAGGTGGTAGCTCAGTTGAAGCTTCTATTATGATGGCGATAGCTGGAAGTTCGAGCGGTACCGTGCCTGAGAGGGAGCCTCCTAGTGGCGTAGCAGAAGGCAACGTAGCAGAGGAGGATGAAGATTGGGATCAGTACGCCTACCCCATTGTCAAGGAGACACGTGACCAGGATGATCCCAAGTGAAGCCACGTGGCATCTATTGCCATCCACGCGCCAACTCAGATTTATTCTGCTAATAGGTTTGGTCCAGTTACTTATTGTTTTTGTTGTTTGTCTAAACGATAGGCAGGTCTATCATATTTCCAGTTGCATCAGGTGGTGTTGTGTCAAAACTTCTTCTGGTTTTTGCTTTAAAGGTTGGGTCCAGGTCATATGTATGGTTTTCCTTTGGTGTTGGATTCAAGATATATGTATGGTTGTTGCTATGCCAATCTGGTTTCCCCAATATGGGGCAGTTTCGATACTCATGCTAAACTTCGGTGACAACGGTTGAGGCTGGAGCCTCTTTGTAATTTTATTTTTTTTTCTTTTAATAGAATTAGCCTATATGATGCAAATAATCAAAACATTAGACCATATTTGCTTCGTGAAAAGAAGCTATCAATGAGCTCTAAAAGATAAGTTTTTCAAAAGGATTCAACCAATTGTCTCAATTGTTGGATATCATCGAAAAATAAGTGTTATCGAATGATTCCATGCGATTATTCTCATTATCGGAAAAGTCAATAATCAGTGGATTAATTGGTATCTTATTCATAACAAATGGTGCAATTGTTCTTTCATCAATCAATAATTTTGATCTTTGTGAAAGATTATGGTCATAAAAAAGAAAGTTTTTAAATTTATTTAAACAAACGATTAGAGTACCAATTGGATCTAACAGCTGATTTA
>APFE030975935.1:209481-270388 GCA_000404065.3 Pinus taeda
TATTTTATTGATGATGATGATGATGATGATGATGGTTAACGTCCACTAAGACCAAACTTTGGTCTATCGGACCTAAAGAAAACGAATTATTTCGTTTGATTTAAGTTTTTATTCCTATGCTCAAAAAGCTTGGAGAGAAGCCTCCCAAGCTCACTATAATTTTGACATCGAAGAAGGCTAGGAAGGTCATTATTGCAACATAGATTATGAAACTAAGATGTAATGTGGTTGTATGTAGGGCACTCTAAGAGGAAGCGATTTTCATCCTCGATGTTCATATTCTCATAGAGATGGAAAATCCTTTCCACCCATGGTGTTTTAGGAAACACCCAATGACCCGTTTCACTATGGAGCTCATGAGAGTTCATTATAATCTTAGCTATATCAATTTTCTCCTTTGTTCTAGTTAAAATCGAGAGATACTTTTGATATTCTAGGGTGGGGTTGATGACCTCCTTATAATATCTTAATTTTATTTTAGCTACTAAATCTTTCTCACACCACATTTTTTTTTGAACTTAGAAATAACAATATTTTTAATGTTATTAATGTTTTGCAATGCAACATTCTCCTTGATCTCCTAATGGTTTGACCAAGCCCTCGTGTCTTTATACCAACCTCGTTTGAGCATTAAGTGGTTTTGGCTGGAATTTAAAGCTAGCTTAGGAAGTCTATGGTCTCCTATGTTATTAAGTTTCTGCTTGTACAACAGAAGCCTACTCATAGCAAGGCTCTCGATAGGGGAAAGACCCACTTCTATAAAGAGAATAGGATAGGGTGTATTTCTTTTAATTTTGAGGTTATACATTATAAAGCGCTTCTGGATTTGTTCAATATTTCTCAAGGGTTCTCTAGAGATGCTACAACCCCAAACCTCACATCCATATAAGATAACAAGAGTGACTAAAGTTTCAAAGAGGAACTTCTTTCAATCCCACATTAAAAGGTCTCTATTTTACAATTATTTTCAAGACCAAACTAAGCTTTCCACCCTCCATTAATCCTGTTATGAATGCTACAGTTCCAGTTGAGCTTGTGATGGATATCAATTCCTAGGTAGTTGTAGGAAGACACTTCCTCCAAGTTACTATTGTCATACATAAAATTAGCGTAAGTGTCCTTCTTGGATTTGATAATCATAACTTTTGTTTTGTCATTGTTAATAGTCATATCCATGGTAGAGCATAAATTGTTAATAATTCTAAGTTGCGTATCAAGATCAAATGGGAACCTTGCAAGAAGAACAATATTATCAGCATAGAGAAGATGGATGATGACTATCCCAGCTAAGATCATGCCAACACATCTTGCTTCCTCTAAACAACCTTCTAGCTTGTCGATGTAAATGCCAAATAGGGTAGGGGAGAGGGGGAAACCTTGTTTAACTCCGATATTACACTTAATATCTTTCAACCACCCCTCATTGCTCTTTAACTTGGAAATTACATTCTCGTATAACCTTATAGCAGTAGCTCTCAACTCGAAAGGAACCTTTAGCTCTTCTAATCTATTCCATAGGTTGTTTCTAGGAACCATATCGAAAGCCTTTCTAAAGTCCACAAAGCAACAAAAGGGATTGGATTTATCATTCTGGCATTCCTCCATAATGATCCTAAGTGTAACAAGGTGGTCCGTTGTTGAGTGTTGCCTTCTAAAACCCGCTTGGCCTTTAGCCCGCTTACCTTTACTTTGAAGCCATATGCTCAAATTATTTTCTAAAATAATACCATATAACTTGGCTAAGAGAGGGTTGATCATAATTTTCTGATAGTTAGAGGGGTTATTTGTATCCCCACATTTAAAAATAGGGATAATGAGGCTCTGAGTCCAAGTCTTAGGGAACCCTTGCTTGACCGCTTGATTGAAAAGTTTGTGGATGTGGGGGATAAAGACAAGACCTCCAATTTTTAATATTTCCAACTGGTAACCTTCAATGTCCTGAGCTTTCCCATTTTCCAGGCATTTATCCCCAAAATCAATGTCTTCTAATGAGAAAACTTCTTTCGTTGTGAGGAGGGTTTCAAAGTTATTCATGACATTTAGAGATTCATAAATCTTTTTAAGATAGGAATTCCAGTCGTGTAAAGCAATTTTATTATTATCTTGAGTTTTCCTAGCTAGAATATGCCTCTAGAATTTCTTAGGAGCTACCTTAGAGAGGTGTAAGAGATTCTATTTTCTTTTATGAATATAGTTCCTTTTTTCCTTTTAGTTAGTGCTTTGTCTATTTTTATCCTGCAAATTTTAAGAGATTCATCAAGAGCTTCCTTAATTGCTCTCCTCGCACTTTTACAATCTTTGTCATACCATGAGTTGGTTTTGTTGTTTATTTTATTGCTTGAAACTTCAATTGAGAACTTGTTAATAGAATATGAGAGGGCTGTAGTAAAATTATGATAGAGGACTTCTATGTTGTCTATACTAGATAAAGGAAGCAAATTAGTTTTTAATTCCTTTAGAAAGGCATCGTTTTTATTTCTATCAAAGGTTAAGTTATTTTGTCTATAAGGATTAAATTCTATGGGATCTCTATGCATGACAAAATTCGAGAGTTCTAAGTAAAGGCCTATGATCAGAGTCAGGCTCGTGATCGTTTAAGATGTCAAAATTTATTATTTCATTGTATAAAGGGAGATCAGAAATAACATAGTCTACCACGCTGCTACCAAGCTCATGGATGTAGGTCATTTGGCTAGAATTGGGCCACTTATTTAGATCATTGCAAATTATGAGATAGAGCTTGACTAGCTCCGACCCAAGCAAATTCTCCCCGAGGTCTTCAGAGCTCCTTTTCTATTGGCTAGTGAGAATAAGGTCTTCGTCTAACCAAAGGGGATTAAGGCTGGAAGAGGATTAAGGTCTTCAAAGCTCCTTTTGTACAATATAATTGTTATTATTATTTTTATAATTTTATATCATTACTATATAATATAATAATAATAATAATAATTATTATTATTATTATTATTATTGTTGTATTATTATATAATTATTTATATTATTATAATAATATAATGTTAATGTAAATTATTTATGAGTTTATATTATTATTATTATAATTTAATATAATACATTTAATAATATATATAAATATATTTGGTTGTTATTATTTGCATAGTTTTAGTAATCATAAAAAATTGGTGTTTAAAAAAATACACATAATAATTATTAATGTGGTTGATATAAGTTTATGGGCATATATCAATCACATTGGAAAATGTAGTTGTGTATATGTTTTATATAAGCTTATATGAGTATATCAACCACATTGGTAAATGTGGTTGTGCTAATTAAATCTTAAATAAAAAAATAATGAAATAAATATATAGCCATTGATATTTGTGCTACAAAATAAACTCTGTAATAAAACATCTGAACTAGATGGAATATGTTATAAAAAAATCACATTAAAATAAAATGATTACTTCTCACGCTTGTAAATAATGCTGCAATTAATATACTCATTAGAATTGAACTCTGGTTAAACTATTTGATTTGAAAAGTAGCGATACTGCAGAGTCGTACACACATTTAGGGTTTAAAACTGTCAAAACAAAATTTCCGTTTTGAATTGTTGAAACTGATCTCGAGCACAAAATGTACCTAAATAATGATATAATTCCCAGTTAAACAACTACACCTTGATTGGAAGGAGCATTCTTCCCTGCAACGGTTCTTTATAAAGGCGCAGCATTTCATCACGTTCTAATCTATTCTAAAAACAATACTCATACATTGTATATCAACTGGCAATACCAATTACAACACTGGAAGACGAGGAGTCCCAAAAGCCAAGAGTTCATGTGCTCTGGGTAAAGTGAGTAGATTAAACTTTTTAGTCATGTCCAGTTTCTGCCCATTCAGGGGAAGCCTCCAGTTGGAACTATTGGGGATTTTTCTAGTAAAATCCCAAAAACAAACAAACAATCTTCACACAGAGGCAATGCTTTGTTTTTCTCTAGGATCTTTTGCACAAGGAAGCTTGAAAAAATTTATGAGAACAGAGTATTACACACCCATAAAAGGATTTGTATTCATTAAAACAAAAATACACCATACAAGATTCATCCTCTTTCGCTCAGAGGGATTCACCAAAAAAAAAATCAACAACAAAAGTTACTCTGTCTCCTCCTGAGATTTTAGGCTGTGTGAAAATCTCATTTACATTTACTGCTGTAAAACAAACTTTTACATATACTGTTGTAAGAAATAAAATCACATTATGCACTTTGCATATTACAAAAACTTCATTTCCTTCACCCTCGCACTGCTGTGCAAACTTCAGTTCATTTCAGAAGTCCATTGTTACATTCACACTGCTGTGTGTGTTTTTCACCTGCACACTGCTTCCCCTATTTCATTACATGCTTCCCTATATTTTTCTACATACACTTCTTTGCATTGCTGTGCATTTCATTTCAAAATACAATTAACCAAAAAACATTACAATGTATTTTACTTGTTTAGTAAAACAAAACTTACGCCCGTGAATTTAAAATAATAAAATTAAAAACTATATGTTATGCCCATACCTATTATAAATTCGCCATACCTCCGTAGGAAATAAAAACATTAAAATTAAAGGATTTTACGAAAACTCTACGAACCCATTTAAATTTCCTTTATGTTTCACTGGCGGTCAAACTCAAAGCTTTTACGGCATGTCAAATTCATTTGCTGCAGGCTTGATGAAGTCCGACAACCGTTGATTTTCCCTCACGAAATCGAACGGTTCACAACAATCTCAGGAGACCCTTTGTTACCAAACTTTACGTCCCGATAAAACACGTTTTTCTGAAAGTACATTTGGACGCGTGGCAAAATGTTATTGCATCAAGCGCCCTTGTACGAAAACCACTTGCAGACCAAAAGCGGTCTGATGAGCTTTGATGGTTTCGGGAATTGTTTTTAAAGCTGTCATTTTAATGCTGCTGCACGGCAAGTTGAAATTAATATTTCAACACTCCCCTTTAATTTCAAGTGTTGGCCATTCAGTCATACCCAGACACTTTCTCAAAAATTCGAAGCTTTTCTGGTCCAATGGCTTTGTCAAAATGTCTGCAACCTGTTCCTAAGTCCTGCAATGTTCTAAGACAATTTCTCCATTGCTTATCAATTCCCTGATGTAGTGAAACCTTGTGTCAATGTGTTTCGTTCTCTTATGAAACACTGAATTCTTTGATAATGCAATAGCTGAGTTATTGTCACAAAAAATCACTCTCGCTTTTGCCAGCTCTTGACCTAAGCTTCTCAACATCCTTCTCATCCAAACTGCTTGACATGTTGCTGCTGTAGCTGCCACATATTCTACCTCTGCTGTAGACAACACCACGATAGGTTGTTTCTTAGAAGCCTATGAAATGGCTCCTGAACCCATGTGAAATACATAACCGGAAGTGCTTTTCCGATCATCTACACTTCCAGCCCAATCACTATCAGTGTACCCAATTAAATCTTAATGTTCTGAGACATTGTATAAGATGCCAAACCTTTTAGTACCTTTGACATACCTCAAAATTCTTTTTGTTGCTTGCCAATGTGCCTCTTTTGACCTCCCCATGAATCTGGAAATTAAACTAACAGCAAACATTTTGTGAGGCCTAGTTGTGGTCAAATACATAATGCTGCCAACTATACTATTATATAAACTAGGATCAAAATCCTTGTTGTTGTCCTCTTTGCTGAGTTTTAATCCCATTACTGTGGGAGTGATCGTTGCCTTGCACTCTTGCATATTAAATCTGCCCAACACTTCATTTACATATTTTGCTTGAGAAATAAAAATTCCTTTTTCATTTTGATCTACTTTTATTCCTAAGAAGTATCTCAGCAAACCCATGTCAGTCATTTCAAATTCCTCTTTCATGACTAATCTGAAGTTTTCAATAAGACAAACATCATTAAGGAATTTAGACTTCTATGATCCATAACATTGTTTAGAGAATTTTCGTCGAAATCACATAAATAATAATTTGTCGACGCGTTTCGAACCAACGAGTGTGGTTCATCATCAGGACAGGTTGAAGAACCGATCCAGCTTAGCTTGTTAAATAGTCTGGGCAGAGACACCAACGGCTAGATTGATAACAGCTAAATTTGACATTATGACCTTAGTCAAATAAACAAATTATTATTATTCTTATAAATACGTTAAATCAGGTAAAATATATAATTAAAGTACTTTTACTAGCTAGAAATTCAATTGTTTATTTAACTAAATATAATAGTTTATTAATATATGTATATAAAAAAATACATATAGCTAACCAATTCCGAGTAAAATAATACTATTGGTTAATCTATATTTTCTTAATACTATTTTAATGAATAATTATAATTTAATAATTTATTTTATTAAATATTCTATATTCATCAATAATTTCTAATATTCTAAGTTCCAATTATAATATTTTAAAAATACCCTTGTAACAAGGTAAATATATTTATTTAATAAATATCTTAATTTATTTATATAATCTATACAAATATAATTTAGTAATTTATTTAATAATTTATATTTACTAAATAATCTATATTTATTTAATAATTAATTTTCTAATATTATAATAATTTAAACCTACCCCTGTAATTAGGTAAATATATTATTATAAATAAGGGTTCAAAATTTATTTATCTATCGTAAAAAATATAGGAATTAGGAAGGGGTAAAAATAAACTAATTCAGTTTAAAGGTAGAATAAGCATATATTCACTCATAATATACCAACTATTTAAAATAAACTATTTAAAAACTATATATATTAGAAAATAATAACTAGATTGTTATAATGGTAGGTTAAGATAATGTTTTCCTTTTATTATTTAATTCTGAGTATCATTCGCCTTTTTGGCTATTAATATGATCTTTATTAAAGTAATTTCGAGCCTTATTACAATTAAATTTATTAATAATCAAGAAGTAATGTAATTATTTTTGTCTTATTTCTTGTTTTCAATTATATATATATTATATAGATTTGATTTCTATAAATATTATACTAATATTATTATCCTATAATAGACTATTATAACGTTATATAATATTAATTAATATAAAATTAATGAATCTAGTTTAAATTAATTATCATTTTAAGTAAAATTATTTGAATTCAACTATCGAACTTATTATCATAACTATAATATATTAATGGAAAATAGATTATTACCTACCATTATAACAATCTAGTTATTATTTTCTAATATATATAGTTTTTAAATAGTTTATTTTAAATAGTTGGTATATTATGAGTGAATATATGCTTATTCTACCTTTAAACTGAATTAGTTTATTTTTACCCCTTCCTAATTCCTATATTTTTTACGATAGATAAATAAATTTTGAACCCTTATTTATAATAATATATTTACCTAATTACAGGGGTAGGTTTAAATTATTATAATATTAGAAAATTAATTATTAAATAAATATAGATTATTTAGTAAATATAAATTATTAAATAAATTACTAAATTATATTTGTATAGATTATATAAATAAATTAAGATATTTATTAAATAAATATATTTACCTTGTTACAAGGGTATTTTTAAAATATTATAATTGGATTAGAAAATTAATTATTAAATGAATATAGATTATTTAGTAAATATAAATTATTAAATTATATAATTAAATTAAAATATGTATTAAATAAATATATAGATGAACCAATAGTATTATTTTATTCGGAATTGGTTGGCCATATGTATTTTTATATATACATTTATTAATAAACTATTATATTTAGTTAAATAAACAATTGGATTTCTAGCTAGTAAAAGTACTATAATTATATGTTTTACCTTATTTAACGTATTTCTAAGAATAATAATAATTTGTTTATTTGACTAGGGTCATAATGTCAAATTTAGCTGTTATCAATCTATCCGTTGGTGTCTCTGCCCAGACTATTTAACAAGCTAAGTTGGATCGGTTCTTCAACATGTCCTGACGATGAACCACACTGGTTGGTTCGAAACGCGTCGACAAATTATTATTTAAGTGATTTCACAAAAAATTCTACAAACATCATTGCCTGTAAAAATCACATCATCAACATATAACACAACAATTAACAATTTACCATCTTTTTCTTTGATGTAGACTATGGCTTCTCCCTCACATTTGTCAAACTCATTTTCCAGTAGATAGGAGTCTATCCTATTGTACCATGCTCTTGGCACTTGCTTCAGCCCATAAAGAGCTTTCTTCAATCTGCATACTTTGCGTTCTTGGCCTTTCTTTTCATAGCCTAGAGGTTGTTCAATATAGACCTCCTCCTTTAACACTCCATTTAAGAATGTTGACTTCACATCAATTTGGTAAACTTTCCACTTGTTTTGTGTTGCTATGGACAGCACTGCTCTCACGGTTTCCCTTCTTGCAACCAGTGCGAAAGTCTCCTCATAATCTCTCCCATACTGCTGCTTGTACCCTTTGACAACTAGCCTTGCCTTGTGTCTTACAATTTTTCCTTCAGCATTGCTCTTGGTCTTGTAGACCCATTTGACTCCAATGACTTTTTTACCTTTTGGTAGCTCAACCAACTCCCATGTTTTGTTTCTTTCCATGGCATTCATTTCCTCATCCATAGCTTCTATCAATTTCTTATCTTTAATTGCATATTCGAAATGAATAGGATCATGAACATGACAATATAATGCAAACAAGGAATTCATACCTTCATTTGTTGCCTCTTGCTCATAAATGTCACTTAAATTTCTGAACTTCTTGCCTCTTTCATTTGGTGTGCAAGTGCTTGAAGATGCACTTGAACCACTTTGTGGTGTGCTTGGAGAAGCACTTCCATTTCTCCTCAAGGGTGTTGCTTGCTGCCCTTGTGTTGGCACTGCTATTTGGGGATGTGTTTCAGCCATCTCCTCATCATGTTCATCATGAGACAAACAGTTCTTAACATTCACTGTTTTCTTTATGCTTCCATCCCAAGCTTCCTCCTCAATGAATTGAACATCTCTGCTCACAAAAAGCTTCTTGGTAGATGGGATATATAACCTGTATGCTTTGGATTCCTCACTGTATCCAATGAAAATACATTTCTCCCCTTTGCTGTCCAACTTCCTCCTTAGCTGATCTGGAATGTGTGCATAAGCCACACATCCAAAACCTCTCATGTGGGTGACTCCTTGCTTTCTCCCACTCCATGCTTCTTCTGGCACTCTGTTCATCACTACTTTTGTAGGACACCTGTTCAAAATATATGTTGCACAATTTATAGCTTCAGTCCAATAATCATTTGGAAAATGCTTTGCCTTCAACATGCTCCTCGCCATATCCATGATGGTCTTGTTCTTCCTTTCAACAACTCCATTTTGCTGTGGGGTGTACCTTGCTGTAAATTGCTTATGAATTCCATTTTCTCTACAAAATCGTACAAATTCCTTGGATATATACTCACCTCCTCTGTCAGTTCTTAATACTTTGATATGCAGCCCACTTTGGTTTTCTACAAGTGCTTTGAAATTTCAAAATTTTTCAAACACTTCACTTTTGTTCTTAAGGAAATAGACCCAAGTTTTTCTTGTAAAATCATCAATAAATGTTAGAAAATATTGGTTTCCTGCTAGTGATGGAGTTTGCATCGGTCCACATACATCTGAGTGGACAATCTCTAAGGGTGTCTTTGCCCTTATGCTTTTCCCTGAAGGAAAACTTTCTCTGTGTTGCTTCCCAAGATGCAGCCTTCACAAAGGCTGTCTGATTTCTCTATCAATGGTAAACCTCTTACCATTCCTTTTCTACTCAACAAATTAAGACCTCCAAAGTTGAGATGTCCAAATCTCAAATGCCACAACCAATTTTCATCCTTTGCCATGGTTTGGAAAGCCTCTTGGGTAACTGCTGCAATAACTTCTTTGTTTTTCAAATCTGCTCTAATTTTAAGAGGGAACATTCTATTCTTTGTCATCTTCACATCAGCAATGCATCATTTGCTAGGTGCTATATCCATGATGGTGCATACATCATTCACAAAATAAACATTGTAACCCTTATGGACAAGCTGTCCAATACTCAAGAGGTTACATCTCATTCGAGGGACATAGTAGACATCTGCTATGGTTTTATTTTCACCCTTCTTTGTAAATATTTTGACTTCTCCTTTTCCCATAACAGAAAATTTGCTATCAGTCCCAAGTGTGACTTCTGATTTCACATTTTGATCTAAAGCAGAAAACAAAGCTATGTTTCCTGTCATATGGTTGCTACAACCTGAGTCTAAAAACCATATGTCTTCACTATATGTTTCAGCCATGTTACAAGCTAACAATACATTATCTTGACTGATGTTTTCTCTAGTGACATTGGCATTTGGTCTATTATTCATATCATGATGTTTCTTCCTACAATAGTTGGCATAGTGCCCATATTTTTTGCAATAATAACATTGGACATTGGATTTATCATACCTTTGTCCTTGAGCATGATGTTGAACTCTTTATTGGTTTCTGCCTTGGCCTTGGTTCTGATTTGGATTGCTCCCTCTTCCTTGAGCATTTGCTGGACTGTTCCTTCTACCTCTATTATGGCTTCTGCCACTTCCGCTTTTGTTTCCTCTACCTTGACCTCTTCCTCTTCCAAAGGACATTTGGGTCTTGAAGGCTTCTTCTATAGATGAGTTTTCATTTCTACTCAACCTCTGCTCATGTGTTATCAGTGATACATGGAGTTCATCAACTGAAAAGTTTGAGAGATCCTTTGTCAATTCTATGGTGGTGACAACCACATCAAACTTTGAGATTAGGACCATCAAAAGTTTCTCCACAATCCGCCTTTCTTCAAGGACTTCTCCATGAGTCCTCATTTGTGTGACCAAACCAATTACATGTATGAAGAATGACTCAATGTTATCTGACTCCTTCATGCAAAGATTTTCAAAATCTCTCCTCAACAACTGTAGTTTTGTTGTCTTCACTTTCTCCATGCCTTGATAGGTTGTCTTGAGGGTTTTCCATACTTCTTTGGATGTCTTAGCTGTTGCTATCCTTGGAAACACACTCTGGTCCACAGCTTGCTACAAAAATACACAGGCTTTTGAATCCTTTTTCCTATTGCTCTTCAGCAGATCTTTCTCTGCCTGAGTTAACCTATTAAACTCATTTTCATCTGCTGGTTCTTCAAAACCATCTTGAATTATTTCCCATAAATCTTGACAGGCAAACAAGGCTCTCATGGTTATAGCCCAATAGTCATAGTTTTTCCCATTGAACTGTGGGAATTGAGGATTAAACAAACCCATGTTGGTGCTGGACATTCTAGCACTTTTTAACTATGATTCAAATAACTGACTGTGTTTCTTTTTTTTTAAGAATACTCACTGTTTCTTCAGTAGTAACACGAGAAGCTAATTTGAGAAATACCTGGATCCTCTTCACTGAGTCTTCACTTTGCTGAGAAACTGCTACAGCCAAAAATCCTTCCTTCAGCTTCTTTAACACCTTTAAAGTGCCTAGATCTGCTCTGATACCACTGTTGGGGATTTTTCTGGTAAAATCCCAGAAACAAACAAACAATCTTCACACAGAGGCAATGCTCTGTTTTTCTCCAGGATCTTTTGCACAGGGAAGCTTCAAAAAATTTCTGAGAACAGAGTATTACACACCCATAAAAGAATTTGTATTCATTAAAACAAAAATACCTCATACAAGATTCATGCTCTTTCGCTTAGAGGGATTCACCAAAAAAAATCAACAACAAAAGTTACTCTGTCTCCTCGTGAGATTTTAGGCTGTGTGAAAATCTCATTTACATTTACTGCTGTAAAACAAACTTTTACATATACTGCTGTAAAAAATAAAATCACATTATGCACTTTGCATATTACAAAAACTTCATTGCCTTCACCCTCGCACTGCTAACTTCAGTTCATTTCAGAAGTCCATTGTTATGTTCACACTATTGTGTGTTTTTCACCTGCACACTGCTTCCCCTATTTCATTACATGCTCCCCTGTATTTTTCTACATACACTTAAGTTCATTTCAAAAGTCCATTGTTACATTCACACTGTTGTGAGTTTTTTTCACGTCCACACTGCTTCCCCTATTTCATTACATGCTCCCTTGTATTTTTCTACATATAATTCTTCGCACTGCTTTGGGTTTCATTTCAAAATACAATTGACCAAAAAACATTACAATGTGTTTTACTTGTTTAGTAAAACAAAACTTACTCCCCTGAATTTAAAATAATAAAATTAAAAACTATATGATATGCCCATACCTATTATAAATTCACCATACCTCAGTAGGAAATAAAAACATTAAAATTAAAATCTTTTACGAAAACTCTACGAACCCATTTAAATTGCATTTATGTTTTACTGGCGGTCAAACTCAAAGCACGTCAAATTCATTTGCTGCAGGTTTGATGAAGTCCGACAACCGTTGATTTGCACTCATGAAATCGAACGGTTCACAACAATCTCAGGAGACCCTTTGTTACCAAACTTTACCTCCCGATAAAACACTTTTTGCTGAAAGTACATTTGGACCCATGGCAAAATGTTATTGCATCGGGCGCCCTTGTATGAAAACCACTTGCAGACCAAAAGCGGTCCGATGAGCTTTGATGGTTTCCAGAGTGGTTTTTAAAGTTGTTGTTTTAATGCTGCTGCACGCCAACTTGAAATTAATATTTCAACCGGAACAGTGCAAGAGCTGCGCCACCACAAACTCTACAACAAGCGTTGCCAATGGCTGCCCGGGACACCCTCTCCTCCCTACTCCGAACGGAAGCCACTCAAATTTTTCATGAGTTTTGTGGATAAGCCAGCTTCTGCGTTAACGAGGAATCTCTCGGGCTTAAAACTTTGCGCATACCCCCTAGGACTTAGGGTTCCTACCAATGGCCGAAAGATTGAAAAATGAGAGTGGTTCTGGGCATTTCATAGCTAAAAGCAGTGTAGTCCTCCATGGCAGAGTGAATCGCAAAATAAACGAGACGAGGAAGATCGGACTCGCGTACCATATGGTCCATTCCAGCTATGCGTTCCAGCTTGTCCGGAAGGTTTTGCAGCACTTTAGGGTTTCTCAGCACTTCAGTCATGGCCCATTCTATGCTCGTGGAGGATGTGTCCATGCCAGCCACCAACATATCCTGCCGACATAAATACAATATCATAAATATAAATGGCTTTTCATATTTATTTGAAATTCATTTTCAGGACCTATCACAGTGAGATTATTTGGGTTTAAGTTTAGAATCAATATAAATAGCTTCATATGGTGTCATTATGGTAACTCCATGATAAGTGGTGCTATATACCACTATTAAGTAAGAAGAAGCCATTGTGAAAAAGCCATTAAGCAAAAGAAGAAGCCATTGTATCTATTATTGTCATTTTTAAGAAAAAAGCGTCTTAAATAGGTTTATAAACACTTGTTAATCGCTTCTTAAAAATGAATTAATATATTGATTCTAAATATCACTTCTGGAAAATAAATTAATATATTGATTAGAATTATCAAGACAAATAATCTCATCTATATATATATTGAAAATAAATTATAAATCAATTCTAATCACAAAAACCTCACTTGTAGAAGTAGTATCTCAATTCCAAAAGTATCAGACTACTGGAGAAATCTAATCCAGTTTTAACCTACAAAGACAACGGTTTTATATTATCTCGTGTAATTTGGAGCTCCATATCTTGATCTCGTGGGACGTTGGGGTCATGCTGCCCGTCAACCTTGTGTTCTTCTAGTACTTTCTCCGTGAACTGGTCTTGCGTATTATGCACTTGCTTCAAGCGACGGTTGAAACCTCGCAGATAATCTATCCAGGCCAGGTATGGTACATAATCTCCGATGTTAAAAGTAAACCTCGAAGATAATCTATCCAAGCTAACATAAGAATTTCTTTGATCAATGAATCGAACCAGTGCTGCCGATTAGGTCTTTGTCTGAATATTTCCTACCAAACATTATTTTCCAGATTATAGCATATGTCAGACCCAAGACGGTTTTGCTGTTGTTTAAGGGGCAAGCGTCATCCTGGGGATGATCCGAGTTTGAGTAAATAATAGAGAAAATCATGGCTGAGACTTCCTCTTCTCTTATGAAGCTGAAGGAATAAATGCGTCTGGAGCTCAGGAACTGTAAACACAGACCTTACGCTTCTGCCTCCAGTACAGACCGTATGGAAGAAGGCTACGTCGGAGGAATTATAGGTAAAGCACCTGATAGCGGCAGACGAATTTCGGCTGGCAAAAAGTTGACCACGGGCCTTTAGGAACTCCCCTGCAATTTCGCCGGAAGAGAGGACTAGGGTGAGAGCGTAGGAGCCAAGACGGTGGGACATGAGAGACCCGTATTTCAGAGAAAGCTATGCGAGAGCTTGGTAGGGAAACTTTCCTAGCAAATGGAGGTTTCCAATAACAGGCAAAGGGAATGGCCCCGGGGCAGCAGCCACCTCCGCTTGTGGCGCTAGATGAAAATGAAGCAGCTCCATGCCACCACGATTGCATATTCCCACAGGGATCTTGTAACAGATCCCAATTCCCAGGCCATTCTCAGCTATTCACTCACAAATATTAACATCTATTGTTGTTCTCTTTCTACTTATTGAATCCGCATCTCCAAGCTAGACAGAGATAGAAGGCCCAACTGCTCCTATCGTGGCTTAATCGAAAGAGTGTGGAATACATAATTTCAGATCGCCACATTATGATTTATCTCTTTTATTTTCTTAATATTATTAATATTTTGTGATAAATTTAGAAATGGATAAAAACTAGTGTATTTGTATAAATTAAATAGGGTTATAAGTATTCGGCTGTTTGGCTAAATAATTTTTTGGTAAAATCACAAAAAAAATTGGTATTTAACATAAGTTTTTCAATACTTATATGGATTCAACACTATGAAATTTTTTGGATATTAGGATTGTTGAAAATTGACAATTCAATTTTGTGATTCTAAGAGATCCTTACCAAATTCTAAATACATAGACTTATAGACTCAAAGACTCTCTATATGATTCGGCGACTTTAGGTTCTCACCAGTGTCAAGCACTAATGCAGAGGCTTCCAAATCACCTAAGGACTTAAGTTCTCCTTGTGTTGCAAGCAGTTCAGACAGATTGTCCGCAGATGCAGAGCAGGAGGAAAACTTGACCCAAAACTCTAGACTCTAAAACTCACCAATCCCAGATGCCCCTTACCTTGTAGTTCCAAATATTTATAGAACTAGCAAAGGGGACAAACATCCGTGAATTCTCGACCGCCAATGTACAGACTGATGACTCAAAAGATAAGATGCTGATCAGGTCTGATTTGATCAGCGAAAGCTAGATTCAAGCATGGGAGGATTGTCCCATGTTATCTCGTCCCTTCTCCTTTTATGGATAGCCAGAGGCATGTGGGGACCGAATCTATGACTCAAATTATTAACACAGTGGAAGTTCAAGAATTGAGTGAACCCATGAATGCTCGAAAAGACATAAAGAAAAGATATGCAAATCTCATTTGATTACAAAGTGGAGATTCTAGGACAAGGGAATCCACGAAAGCTTGTCCAACACCATTGTCGGTTGGAAAGATGACACTAGTCCATCGTGTAATAATCTATGTGTGGGTATGTATAATGCTGGTACCAGAATCTTTCAACCAGGTAATTATTGAAGTATTGGACCCTCACTTCTTTCTCTGATTCCAAGGTCTGTGAACTATGGCTGTCAGGTGGCTCCAGGAAGTTGATGTATTGGAAAGGATTTGATGATATGTCAACTTGATTGTGAAAATATTCATAATTTTTACTGTAAGATATTGTCCTTGCTTTGTAATGTTTCATGACGAACCATCTGATATGACCAAAACATCGCATTCCTTGCAGAAAGGAAAGATCTTCAATGTCAGCAATATCTTCAATAGATTTGTACAAAATTCCATTAATGTGAGCCCTTGGTTCATTGAAGCCAAGGATATTTAACATGTGAAGTGTATATGGCTTTATGACCAAGGCAGAGAGTCCATAAATCCACCACCAATCTATGAACCAATTAGGTGTGGGATCTTCTTGTTCCACTACTTCAACTACCATTCCTTCAAATAAAATAATTTTGGAGATTCATGGCCAAAAAAAAGGCTTCCTTCTATCTGTCACGATCATAATTATCTCTATGAAGATGGTTATCAAATCTTCTGAATGTAATATGACAACTTGTCATCCTCTCATCATCTTCATCATCCCTTTCAAGAATGTAGAGTATGCTACCAATGTGTTCTAAACATTCCAGGGCTTCAATTGATTCTTCATTCATTTCATCCTACATAGTTTCTGTCCAGAGATATGGAATATCTTCCCTATACATGACTTCTTTGATAGGATACCAAGCTTCACCATGAGTAAGTAAAGGAGTTTCAAGATTATAACCTACCCATCCAGTTGGGGTTTCTATGTCAACAGTGCCTTCATATCTTCTTATGAAATTGCAATTTAAAGCGAGGATGGAATGTTCTGAGAGGAATTCCCTACTTAGCATATCTGAAACTGTTTTTGTATCCTGGAACAAACTCAATGTCAAAAGAATATTGGCTTAGTTCCATTATCCACCTGACCATTGTTGCATCTTCAAATTGGCATTTGTGGATGGCATATTTCAAAGCTTGGCAGTCTGTCCTCACTGTGAAGTTAGTCTATATAACAAAATCTTTGAATTTAGCAATGCCGAGACACACTGCTCTTAGTTATTTTTCAAGCTGGACCAATTTAATTGGTTCTTGGCCCAAAGTCCAGAGGCATACTGGCATACTTCTATCTCCTTCTTTCCTCTAATTTTATTTGGGTTTTCTTGGCATAAAACTACTCCCCATCCGGCTTTACTGGCATCTTTCATGATGATTTTCTTCCATTCCTCTCTTATTGGAGATAAAGGTTGAATATTCTTTACTCTCTCCTTTATCCTTCTTACTGCTTGGGTGCAGTTTTCATCCCAAGGGATTGGGATTTTTTGGAGTCTCTTATTCAATAATTTTTTTTCTTGGGCACAATGACTCAGAAACTTGGATATATAATTGAGACTTCCAAGAAATCTCTGTAATTGATTTTTATCAGTTATCTCATTTGGGAAATGATCAACAAAATTCAGACTTCTCTGAATCACAGTATAAGAACCATACTGGATATTATATCCCAGAAAATCTATCATAGTCTTGAAAAGCTTCATCTTTTATGCAGATAGAACAATACCCATATCTTTGAATCTTTTCAAGAAAATCTTTAAATGCTTGATATGATCTGGTGTATTGTCAGAATGTATTAACAGATCATCAATATATTTCTTCAAGAATTCATCCATACCTTCAAAGGTTTCATCCATTATTCTCTGAAATGCTGAAGGTGCATTGATGAGACCAAAAGGCATAATGTTCCACTCATAATGCCCTTGTGGAACTGACAAAGTTGTCTTCCATTTATTGGCTTCTTTTACACCGACCTGCCAAAATCCTGACTTCAAATCAAATTAGAAAACACTTTAGATTTTGATGTTTGGGCCAGTATGGTAGATGGTTTTGGCAAGGGATATGCATCATAGTCGAGAATGTGATTTAGAGGTTTATAATTGAATACCAATCTGGGCTTACCTCTAGCAATCTCTGCATGCTTATTTACATAAAATGCAAATCAAGCAATTGGGCTCTTGCTTTTCCTTATTAATCCTTTTCTCAGAATATCTTTAATTTCTTCTCTGCACATCTTCATTTGTTCTTCATTCATTTAAATGCTTTGGATCTTGTGAGTTTACCATTGAAGTCTACTTTTAATGGGAGTTCCACTTCATGCTTATGTATGTGCCAAAAGGCATTAGGGTCATCTGAACAACATTCTTTAAATTTAGCAATGAGGTCTGCTATTTCTTTTGCATATTTCCCATTATCTAAAAGATCATTTGTCTTTAGAGCTTCTTTCTTTATTTCCATTTTAGCCAATAGACTTTCTAATATTTCTATTCTCCTTAGTCTATTTGGTGCATTTGAATTGATAAAAGGAAAGAAAATATATTTATTATTTAAGCTGACAAAATATCCACACCTTTAAGTTGCAATGTCAAGCTTAGCTCCATGTTTGGTGAAGTTTTCGAAAAAGGGGGTTCTTAGATACATGGCACAATCCATGTTAGGAACTATTGGGCATACTACCCTTACTCCAACATCTTTTGTTAGGAATACCTCAATTTCGACTTCTGTCTTTGTTTCAATCTCACCACTAGCAGTGATTACTCTAGGGCATGTAGTAGGCCTTCTCAGATGTGCATTGACTACTGTATTACTCACAATGTTTAATATTGAACCAGTGTCCATTAAAACCTTCCAGTCTTCATACTTGTCTCCAATCCTTACTCTCATTTTGATACAATACATGACATCTCGATTCATAATATTGCATCCAAGAGTTATCATGTCTTCCTCTTCTGATGGCTCTTGTTTATACATTTTTTCAGAAATTGGATTAGCTATATAGGTCCAATTTTTTGTTTTACCTGAAAGAGGATGATTTTTTGAAGTAGAAGCTCCTTGTGATCCTATTACTTTTACTGAAAGATCTCTGTGATTTTCAATGCATAATTTCTTATTCTCTTTTACAGTCTTCCTTAGTTCCTTTATAGCCTGATGTATTCCTGGAAGAGTCTATGGAAGATCCTCTCCAAAGTCTTCTGTTCTAAATTGTCTTGTTAATGCTTATACTGAAAATAATGTTGCAGGAGGAACATACCCTTTATGTGGTTGATTCTTTAGGCTTGAGGGTACTTGTTTCAGATGTTCCATCAACATAGTTTTATACATTTCTTTTAGCTGCGGGTCTGTTGTAGCCATCATCTGTGTGAAGAGATTTCTACTGGTCTCTTCGTAGTCTGTCTTCATCATCCTTACTGTATTGCAGTTGTAGACATCTGGGTCACTGCATTCACAATCTCGGCATTCAGTACAGTAAGGATCTTTGCATAATTCTTCTTCTGATGATGATGAATAATCTGCATAGTTTAACTCATTTTCTGATTATGAATCAGAACTGATTATCTCATCACAACTGCTAGGAATATCAAAGAAGTTGACTTTTCCTTTTTTATTTCTGTATCTAATCTTCCCTCTTTGATTCCTTCTTCTTCTCGGGACATTTGTTTGCAGTATGCCCTTTCTTGTTGCAATTGTAACATATTATTTCTTTATCCTTAGAGAACATTTCTGTATGTTTATATGGCTTCTTTTTGAAATGTCTCTTGGGTTTGATTTTGGAGTGCTAGGAATTCTTCTTAGAATGGAAATTTTTCCTTCGCTTCTGCCCCTCAGAATTGCTAGCTTTCCCAAGGTGCCATTTTTTGCAGAGCTGCTAATAGCCATGAGATTTCCTTGGATTTGTGGTAGCTTGAGCAATATTCATTTGTGAACAAAGCTCAACAATTACAGCTTTGACTACTTGCCGGATCACACCAAATTTATAGTCGCCCACTTTGCTTGGAAGCTTACTTACTATTGCAGAAGATACCCATTGTGGAAGTGAGGCAACAAATATTTCCTTCCATTTAGGTTCAAGAATCAAATCAGGAGACGAAGTATGGAGTCTATGCAAAAACTCATTAAAATATTCATCAAAATGTTGCATCTTGTGCAACTTCATAGCAAGTAGTGTGATGGTTGTGATTTCATTTGTGATTTGAGGAAAACCAAAAAAAATTACAGTGATCCCATAGAGTAGTTTTCCTATCATATTATTTACAGGAAGATGGGTAACAGGATCCATATAAGTGGTCCCATCTTCATTCAGCATAACTGACTGTTCCCAAGAGGGAAGAAGGTTTGGTTCATTCAATGTTTTTTCTCTTAACCATGCATCCAAAGTACCTTAAAATCCTCCAATTATTCTTCTACAGGCATTAATAGGACCAATGTCATCTGTAAGATATGTTTTGTAGCATACTAACATAGAATGTAGGACTGACATTACCTCTGCCTTAGTGTAGTTATCAATATTCCATGAATAGGTGGAATTGGTAGACCAATCTTTGCAATATTCAAATTTCATTAAATCTCTTTGGTCTGGGGCTGGATCCTCCGTAGAATTCCACTTGGATTTGGAATAAGTGGCATTTACTTGATGTTCATCATCTTGTTCAATTTATGTTATGCTAAATTTCTCTTTATCTTGTGTAGAAAATTTACTGATACAATCCTCAATATCCTCAAGTTCTGGGGCAATTTCAATCTTGTGGAGACTTATATCTACATTATCCTTGTCTTGAGAAGATTCACCAAAAAATAATCTAGACATGCTTCCTTTAAATTCATGAGTCTTTTCTTCAGAAGGTTTCTCGGGCAACTTTGGTTTTTCTTCAAAAGGTTGTGCTGACAAATAAGGAACTTTGCTGAAAACATTGGGATTTGCAAAAAAAGAATAAGGATGAGTAGATGTAGGTGGTGGAAAGTTTATGGAGCTAGGAACTTTGATCAAACTTTCCACTGAAGGAGTAACAGAGTATGGGACTGACGTTTTAGGCTCACAAAATAGAGTAGTGGATTTATAAGCCTCTGCACTAGGCTTTTGCTTAAGTGATTCCACTCTAGTGGATACAACCCATACTTGATGTTTGACAATATCAAGACTTTTGCTAACCTGGATGATTTCCTTACCATGAGCTACTGCGGCCTCATGGATCTTTTTTTCAATTTGAATTGATAGTCTATCTAGACTCTGAGCAATGGTTTGATCATTTTCTACTAGAGTTGTAACATTGTTATTTAGACAGGCTGTATTATAGTCTTGCTTCTGTAGAATCCTTTCTAGCATAAGTTTCATTTCAAAACAAAAAATTTCTACATAATCAAATTTATTTCTCAAAATTTTTTCTAAACTGGAAATGGCAAGGTTTGTCGAGTTGGCTACTACAATTGCTTCTTTTGAGCAAAATGGATTGAAAAATATGCCCTAAAAGCACCAAAACTTATTACAAGTAAAGTAAAACACTTATATATTATATATATATATATATATAAGCATCTAACAAAAATCATAATTATATAGTTTCACTACTAAAAAAAGTATATGAAATAATCATATCTATATTTAAAAAAATATGTAACAAGATTTATAATTGTTGTTTGAATCTTGTTGAATTGTGTAGATGTTCTCCTTGTCCCACGTTTAGGGCATGTTGGAAAAATTAATCTCAACCACCACAATTATTAAAATTACAACAACCATACTTATGGTACACTTGCAAACCAAGAAAGTAGATTAGGTTGCGGATTTTGTTTGCAAATTGAAGGATATGGATTAAATGAAGTTTTCGACCAGAGTATAAACTTCAAGAACATATGAGCGTTTAATGCAAGGTTGGTAAAACATATATTCCAAACATGGTATGTACTCCACAACATAGAAAATCACTTCAAAAACATATGAGCATTTAATGCAAGGTTGGTAAAACATATAGTCCACATTATATTTACTCCACAACATAGAAAATCATTTTTGTACAATCGAGCCATTGTGTGTCATAATATTTTTGACTTTGTCATGAGTTCATGTGTTAAAAATTGTATGTTTGAATATACATATAAGTTGAAGTCTTTAGCTTAGTGTCGAATGTACTGCTTAGATGTAAGTTTGAGAAGTTTTAGAGAGAAAATCGTGGAGCAATTTGAGGTAGGCTCTTAAAACAATTTAGTTAAAGATTTTTTCAGTGAGTTACTCTGTAACTCTGAGTAAAGGAGCCAGAACTTCCATATGAATGTATTTCATGTATTCGAAATTATAATCAAAATTTTATCTGTATTGCTTCCAGTTACAGTGTTTTACTCTCTTTAACCCTGCGTAAAATTTCTGAGCTTTTATTTCTGTTTAGTTCTAAAAGTCAACTTTGTAAATTAACCTCTACGAATTAACCTCCGCAATTGTGTTGTCTAGAGGAAGCATCCTCTGTCTAAACTTTCAAGTGTTTCACAGTTGCTGTAAAATTTTCAAGTGTTTTTAATCAAAGTTAAAAGTTGTTTTGAAGTTATTATTTTTGGAGCATATTTACTAACAGGGAAATTCAAGCACAAGGTTGACTAATCCTCAAATACTTAAGGTTAATGGAAAAAATTATGAATATTGGGCTATAACAATGAAGCCTCTTTTTTCTTCTCAAGATAATTGGGATTGGGTGGCGAATGGGTTCCAAGAACTAGCATATGCAACATCATACAATGCCTTGTCACAAACAGAACAAGATTTGTTGATGGACAATAGGAAGAAGGATTCAAAAGCCTTCTTTTACATTTTTCAAGCAGTTCATGAGAGTATTTTCCCAAGGATTTCAACAGAAGCAAAGTCCAATAAAGCATGAGATACCCTTGAGGAAACCTACCAAGGAATGGAAAACGTAAAGATGGCAAAGCTACAAATGCTAAGGAGATATTATGAGACAATTTGTATGAAAGATTCTGAGAATGTAGACTTGTTTTTTACACAAGTAACTGGACTAGTTACTCAAAACATTTCTCATGGTGAGGCAATTGAGGAAAGGAGAATAGTTGAGAAAATTTTGAGAAGTTTTGCAACAAGATTTAATGTCATTGTTATGGCCATAGAAGAGAAAAAGGACCTCTAACAATTCTCAGTGGATGAGCTTCATGCATAAATAATTTCTCATGAATGTAGAATGAACAAAGCAACGAACTCCTCATTGGAGCATGCCTTCAAGACACAAGTTTCATTTGGTTAAGGTAGAGGCAGAGGAAGATCAAATTCTAGAGGAAGAAGCAGAAGCCCACACAACGGTGGAAAAGGCAGCCCTTCAAGCTCAAGCGGAAGGGGAAACAATCAAAATCGAAGTCGAGGCTCAAGCCAGAATCAAGCACAAGGTTAAAGGTATGATAAATATCAAGTTCAATGTCATTATTGTATGAAGTATGGACAGTATGCAAATGAATGTAGAAATAAGCAACATGATATAAGTAAAAAACCAAGTGAAAATTTCACAAAGCAAAATGAGAGCCAACATAGCATGTTTTTAACTTGTAATGTAGCACAAGAAAAACAAAAGGATGTATGGTTTTTAGATACAGGGTATAGTAACCACATGACAGGAACATAGAAATGTTTTCCAATCTACATGAAAGTGTGAAATTTGAAGTGAGATTAGGAACAAATAACAAAGTTTCAGTCATGGGAAAAAGAAATGTCAACATTCGAATAAAGGAGTAGGAGAAGAAGTACATTTCAGATGTCTATTTTGTGCCTAGTTTGAAGCATAACCGCATAAGAATTGGACAACTCATGCAAAAGGGCTACAATGTCTTTTTCAAGAATGGAGAGTGCACAATTTTGGATAAGTCTCTAAGTGAACATCTAATTGCAAAAGTTTAGATGACAAGCAATATAATGTTTCCCCTAAAGATAAAACTAGATTTGAAGGAAGAAGGTGTGCAAGCACAACTGTCAATGAATTCATAAGAAGATGAAAGAAAAGTTGCAGCTATCACACAATTAAACTTTCAAGCAGAGGTCAAAGATGAAAACTAGTTATGGCATTTTGGATTTGCTCACCTCAATTTTGGAGGCTTTTATTTGCTGCATAGGAAAGGAATGGTAAAGGTATTTCCACTCATAGAAAAAATGGACAACCTATGTGAAGGATGCATTTTGGAAAAACAACATGGATGGACATTTCAAGTAGGAAAGTCAATAAAGGAAAAGGAACCTTTGGAGATTGTCCATTCAGACTTATGTGGACCAATGCAAACACCATCAATTTGTGGTAGCTATTATTTTTTGACTTTCATAGATGATTATACAAGGAAGACATGGGTCTACTTCCTAAGACATCAAAGTGAAGTGTTTGAGTGCTTCCTCCTATGCAAATATCTTGTTGAGAAGAAAAGTGGACACTACATCAAATTTTTGTGGCATGACAGAGGTGGCGAACATCTCAAATGACTTCCTATGTTTTTCCAGGGAGCATGTAATTCAAAAGAAATTTACAACAAGGTATACATCTCAGAAAAATGGTGTCATGGAAAGGAAAAATGCGATCAATGTGGAAATGGAAAGGAGTATGTTGCAGGAAAATAATTTTCCAAATGACTATTGAGATGAAGTTGTCGCTTGTGCAACATATATCATTAATAGGTGTCCAATTAGAAGTGTCAATAATATGGTTCCTGAAGAGGCATGGAGTGGAAGAAAGCAATAGTGTCACTCACATGAGAGTATTTGGATGTGTGGCATATGCACATTTCCCAAAGGAATCAATGAATAAGTTGGATAGCAACGGGGAGAAATGAATATTTGTTAGATATAGTGATGAATCCAAGGCATACAAGCTCTACAATCCATTAACCAATAAGGTCATAATCAGTAGAGATGTGCAGTTCCTCGATGAGGAAGAATGGGATGGAAGTTTGAAGAAGAAAATCAATTTGAAAACATGTATACCACACAAAGTCAAAGAGGAATTGACCAGAACATGTAATTCCTCAATGGTGACTCCTCCTACTCCTGTTCGAGCTCAATAAAATAGTCAACAAGTGACACCCTCAACAAATAATAGGACAGTGTCATGCAGTCGAGTAAGTAATATTCCAAGAACACCGCAAATACCCGCAATGTCATTTACTTCAAGAAAAACATCAAGTGACATGTCAAGCCCATCTTCTTGAAGAATAAGAAGGAAAAAAATCACAAATTTAAGTCAAATTTATGAGAAAAATGAAGCTGATAGTAGTGTAGGTCTTAATTCCTTATTTGCATTTTTTTCATGTAGATGAGAAAATCCATTTTGAAGATGCAGTAAAAGAAGAAAAATGGGTTGTGAAAATGCATGAAGAAATAAGAGCAATAGAGGAATGGCTCATGGGAGTTAGTGGACATTTCGCAAGGAAAATATGCCATTAGAGTGAAGTGGGTCTATAATACCAAGAGAAACTTTGAAGGAAAGATTGAAAGGAATAAAGTAAGGCTATTTGTCAAAGGATACAAGCAACAACATAGAAGAGATCATGCAAGGATGGAAACAGTGTGCCTAGTGTTGTCAATTGGCATGCAACATAAATGGAAAGTGTATCAAATGGACTTAAAATCAACGTTCTAGAACAAAGTGCTAGAAGAGGAAGTATATGTTGCACAATCACCGAGTTATGAGGTAGAAGGCCAAGAAGACAAGGTGTATATGTTGAAGAAATCTCTTTATAGGCTGAGGAAAGCACCACGTGCATAATATAGCAGAATAGACGCTTACTTGATGGAGAATGGGTTTTATAAATGTGATGGCAAGCCTACTCTCTACATCAAAGAAAGTGATTGGAAGCTTCTTATTATTTTTTTATATGTAGATGATTTGATTTTTATAGGGAGTGATGATTTTCGCATTGTTGATTTCAAGGAAGTCCTGAAAAGTGAGTTTGAAATCACTCACTTGGGGTTGTTAAGGTATTTTTTGGGCATATAAATGAAGAAAACATAAAATGGTACTTTTATTTCTCAAGAAATTATGTAGCACATATTTTGGAGAGGTTTAATATGAAGAACATCAAGCCTGCACCAACCCCAACTATCATTGGGTTGAAGTTGAGCAAAGGAGATTGCAACAACATGCCAATCTGACATTATACAAAAGTATGGTGGGAAGTTTGATGTATTTTACTATGACTAGGACGAATATAATGTATGCAATAAGCCTAGTGTCAAGGTTCATGGAGACACTTAAGGAAACACATTGGCAAGAAACCAAAAGGATTTTAAGGTATGTCAATGGGACAAAGGAGTATGGAATTTTGTATACCTCAACAAATGATTTTATGTTGTTTGGTTACACTGACAGTGACTGAGTAGGAAGTGTTGATGATAGAAAGAGAATGTTGGGATATGTTTTTCATTTAGGCTCAGGAGCCATTTCATGTGCCCCTAAGAAGCAATCAATAGTGTCATTGTCAACAACAAAAACTGAATATGTCACTGTAACAGCAACAACGTGTCAAGCAATTTGGATGAGAAGAATGTTGAGGGATTTATGCCATGAACAACACGGAACAACACCAATTTTCTACAACAATAATTATGCAATTGCACTATAAAAGAATTATGTTTTTCCCAAGAGGACCAAGCACATTGATGTTAAATATAATTTCATTAGAGAATTAATTAATAATGGTAAAATTGTGTTCTAGTACTGTAGGTCATAGGACTAGTTTGTAGACATCTTCACAAATCCATTGGCACGTGAAAATTTTGTTTGTCTGAGAGATTGTTTGGGAATTTTCAAAGGAAACAACTATGATTAAGGGGGAGTGTTGGAAAAATTAATCTCAACCAACCTAGTTATTAAACTAACAACTGTCATACTTATGGTACATGAGAAAACCAGGAAGGTAGAATTTTATTGCAAGTTGCAGATTTTATTTACACGCTGAAGGATATGGATTAAATGAAGTTCTCAAGAGGAGTAAAAACTTCCTATTCCATAACACATCATATAATAAAAAACGAATGAGAATTTAATGCAAGGTTCAAATGTATGGTCCATACATTTATTCTGCAACTGATATATGTACTCCCCAACATAGAAAATCATTTTTTGTACAATCACCCATCCCATGCCTTAATATATTTTACTTTGTCATGAATTAATGTGTTAAAACTTTTATTTTTGAATATACATTTAAGTTGAAGTATTTAGCTTTGTGGCGAACGCAAGTATTAGAAGTTTTAGAGAGAAAATCATGGAGCAATTTTTGGTGGCTGCTTAAAACAATTTAGTTACATTTTTCATAGTGAGTTACTCTACAACTACTAGTCAAGTGTAAATGTTAGTAAGAATTCTTGTTTTACCTGTTGAAGGAGCCACAACTTCATTATGAATGCAATTTAGTTACATGTTTTACAGTGAGTTACTCCACAACTGTTGGTGAAGTGTAAATCTCAGTAAGAACTCTTGTTTTACTTATTGAAGGAGCTCAAACTTCCATATGAATGCATTTCATGTATTCCAAATTATAATCAAAAGTTTTATTGTGTTTCTCTCATTTACTCTATTTTAATCTGTTTAACTACGTGAAAATTTTCTAAGCTTTTATTTTTGTTTAGTTGCGCAAGTCAACTATGTGAATTAACCTTTGTGACTATGTCTTGTGGAGACTCCTCTTCGTGAACTTTCAGGGTGGACACTCCATCCATAAAAAAAATATTGTATTGCTCCCATTTAGTTTGTTTTAATTTGTTTAACTACGTGTAAAATTTCTAAGATTTTGGTTCTTTTTTTTTTTTAGTTGCACAAGTTAACTATGTGAATTAACGTTCATGACTGTGTTCTGTGGAGATTCCTCTACCTGAACTTTCAGGGTGCACACTCCATCCATCATCAAGGACTAGAAAGAAAAGAGATGGCTAGGAAACTTTAAGTAATGAAAACCTTGAGAATAAATTTTCCTTCCTCCCTGGTCTTTTGCTCACTCCTCCTTTTTAATCATAATTTTACCATCTTTATTTTATCTTTATTTTTTTGATCTCTTTTCCCTCCCCTAATAAAACACTAAATTATTATTATTTTATTATACAACTTCCAAATATTTACATATTAACATATAATTATTATTACATATTTTATATATATATATATATAGATATATATATTCTATATATATTAAATATTAACCATTTTATTAATTTCCCAATAAACAAAATTATATAACCCTTCACCATATTAATATTATTATTATATAACCTCTCCCTTATTTTGAATTTTTTGTTTATTTATTTTCTTCTATTTTGTTTTTTGTTTTACACCTAATTAACTTTCATAATTTTTGTTTTAACACCTAATTAACTTTCATAATTTTTTTAGCATGTTTAGAACCATTTTTAACCATTTTATTGACGGTTCATTTTAACCTCTCACCACATTTAATAGTTTATTACCTCTTTTGATCATCTATCTAATTTTTTTAATATCGTTTAACCGTTCATAGTTTCATTTTAATATTTTACATCTTTATGACCGTTAATCTACTATCGAGGTTCACACAACTTAATGGCTTCATCAGCACTCGTCCTTACCATTTATTTATTTTCTAGTCCCCCGTTAATCTATTCTTAAGGTTCTCACTACTTAAAGGCCTCATCAACACTCACCCTTACCATCTCTTTACTTTCACTTTCTAGTGCTTGCTAATGGGTGGAGTGTCCATGGAAATATTAATGGGAAAACATGTAATTAGTTCTTCATACAATTTGAATAACTCTGTAAATTTTCTCTCTCAATTTTTTTATAATTATGAAGATTCTTAAGTTATAAATGTGTCTCTGTTATAATACCATGCACCAATATGGTGACTTATCTATACTACATGTCCAACATCCATAATTCATTTCATATGGTACTTGTTCATATGATATCACTGCCAAAAATATTCTATAAATGTTAAATCTCTACCATTCACCTAATAATTATTGATAATTAAATTCAAATTCTAAAATGTAAAAAACAAATTTATCTCAATAATTACAATTTAAACAATATAAACATATTTCAATTATTTTTTATTTATGTAATTTAAATATTAATTTTATATAGAATATTAAATCTAAATTTTATAAAATATTTTTTTTTAAAGTAGTAAAATCAAAATTGCTGGCCTAACATCCAAAAAAGTGAATCAGATTTGTGAAAATACTTCCACCCCGGTCCTAACCATATAATCGCATACGCAAATAGAAACTACGTTTCACTCTAAATAATGGAACTCACTCGGTTGTTGGTGAAGCATTTTCTTTAAGTGAACTCACTCGGTAAGCTTAATGTCAGCATTTATCCTTTTAGCTTTAAGTCATATCAAGTTATTGATGTAAATTTTAGCGTTAAATCTAAATAAAATTAAGTTTATTACATAGGTTAATTTATATATATGAATTACATGTATAATTACATTAGTAAATGTTATTGAATTTAATATTAATATTAATTAATGTATAATATAATAATATTGCTTTATTATTATCATATTATAGTTATAATATATTAATTACATAGGCGTACCTATTTCAGGTTT
Organism: Pinus taeda; assembly: GCA_000404065.3. Lineage (NCBI taxonomy): Eukaryota > Viridiplantae > Streptophyta > Pinopsida > Pinales > Pinaceae > Pinus > Pinus taeda. Next base: position 238,519 of record APFE030975935.1, read on the forward strand.
TTGGATTATTTTTTATATATAAATTAACGCACACGATTAGATGGTGACTCTTTCGCGTTACCATGTTCAAAAGATATTTTTTAATTAATATTTTTCTGTCGTTTCATTCTTCCTCCACTCGCATTATGATTCTTACATGCCATGCCGCCACACACATCCCTCACATGTTCATTAGTTGCAAGATCCAACAGAGCTTTTGCTGTTGTTAAGCCGATTGGGATCAGATCATTTCGTTTACTCTAGGGAAGTTGAAGGGAACATGTTTTTTTCCTTTGCCTTCGCCATTCTTACATTGTACTGTATTAGTTTAACAATCAAAAACAAATTTTACATTTTTTCTCATGATATAATTCAATTATCTTCTGGTTTTGATGATAAATCACACTAGTTGGTTTCAAATGCGTGAGCCAAAAATTTCTCTTATGTTATTTCTACCGAGATTTTTTTCTAATCTGTGTGTTTTACAATTAAATTCTATCATAAGATAATAGTCAAACATTTGGAAATAACAGTTTGTTGTTGTATGTGTTTGAGAGAATTATTTGAATTACAACCTTAAATATATATTTGAAACATTTGATTTATGACCTAAAGATCAATAAACTCGTTATTATCTATTTCTCTCTTGGCGATGAAGATAACTTCAGTGTTAACTATGGTGTAATATTTTTCTATTTAGGAAACCGTCACAATGAGTGCAAGGACAAGAGATCATATGTGATCATGGTTAATCATGCTCAACCATGGTCAAACGTTACATTGTGACAAAAAATTTCTTGATATGAAATCAACCATGGTTAAGCATAGTCAACTTTGGTCCAATGTCACATTGTGACAAGGATTGTCTCAATATGAAAATCAACCATGGTCAACAATGTTTATTTTAGTATTTATAATATTTATCTTAGGGTTTATATACCTTGGCTTTATAATATTAGTCCCTTTGGTTTAATATTATTCAATAAAGGTCAACCATGTTTTATAAAATCAATTGTGATCAACCATGGTTAATCAGGGTCAACCATTAGCCAATGTCGCATTGTGACAATGATTGTTTCAATAGGAAAATCAATCATTGTCTCAACCATGGTCCAATGTCGCATTATGATAAAGATTGCCTCAATATGATAATTATGGTTAGCGATGTCAATTATGGTCAACCTTGGTGAAACAGATCAACCATGTTTTATAAAGTAAAACATGGTCATCCATGGTCAATCATGCTCAACCATGGTTGAATGTCGCAATGTGACAAAAATTGTCTTAATATGAAAATCAACCATGGTTAAGCATGATCAACCGTGGTCCAGCGTCACATTGTGGCAAGGATTGTCTCTATATGAAAATCGACCATGGTCAACCATGGTTAACCATGTTAATTTTAGTGTTTACAATGTTTATGTTAGGGTTTATATACCTTGGGTTTATAATATTACTCCCTAGGGTTTAGTAATATTCCCTTGGGTTCATAATCTCTCGAGGTTTATAATAACAATCCATTGGGTTTATAATATCAATCATGGTCAACCATGGTCAATCATAGCCAACCATGGTTAAACAAGGTCAATCATGTTTATTTTAGTGTTTTCAATATTTATCTTAGGGTTTATATACCTTGGGTTTATAATATTAGTTCCTATGGTCCAACATCACATTGTCACAACAATGGTCAACCTTGGTCCAACGTCACATTCTAACACAGATTGTCTTAATATGAAAATCAACTATCGTGAACCATCATCAATCATGGTCAACCATGGTCAACGAGGGTCCAATGTATTAATCCCTTGGGTTTATAATATCAATCCATTGGGTTTATTATTCCCTTTGGTTGATAATACCTATCAAGGTCAACGATGGTCAATCATAACCAACCATGGTCAAATATCGCATTTCAACAAAGATTGTATCAATATGAAAATCAATCATGGTCAATAACCATAGCCACATTGTGTCAAAGATTGTCTCATGGTCCAACATCACATTGTGACAAGCATGACAAACCTTGTTCTAATGTTGCATTCTGACACATATTGTCTTAATATGAAAATCAACCATTGTGAATCATCGTTAATCATGATCAACCATGGTCAACGAGGGTCCAATCTTGCATTGTGAGAAATATTCTCTTAATTTGAAAATAAATCATGGCCAAGCATGGTAAACCACGCCACAACATCACATTGTAACAAGGATTGTCTCAATATGAAAATCAACAATGGTCAACCATGACCAACCATATTTATTTTAGTGTTTATAATATTTATATTAGGGTTTATATACCTTGGCTTTATAATATTAGTCCCTTTGGTTTAATATTATTCAAAAAAGGTCAATTATGTTTTATAAAATCAATTGTGGTCAACCATGTTTAATCAGGGTCAAACATTGGCCAACATTGCATTGCGACAGTGATTGTTTCAATATGAAAATCAATCATTGTCTAAACCATGGCCCAACGTCGCATTATGACAAAGATTGCCTCAATATGATAATTATGGTCAACGATGTCAATCATTATCAACCTTGGTCAAACATAGTCAACCATGTTTTATAAAGTCAAACACAGTCATCCATGGTCAATCATGCTTAACCATGGTCGAATGTCACATTCTGATGAAAATTGTCTTAATATGAAAATGAATCATGGTTAAGCATGGTTAACTGTGAGCCAGAATAACATTGTGACAAGGATTATCTCTATATGAAAATAAACCATGCTCAAGCATGTTTATTTTAGTGTTTACAATATCTATCGTAGGGTTTATATACCTTGGGTTTATAATATTAGTCCCTTAGGTTTAATAATATTCCCTTGGGTTCATAATACCTTGGGGTTTTAGTATTAATCCCTTTGGTTTATTATTCTCTTGGGTTTGTAATAATAATCCCTTGGGTCTATAATATAAATCATAGTCAATCATGCTCAATCATAGCCAACCATGGTCAAACATGGTCAACCATATTTATTTTAGTGTTTACAATATTTATCTAAGGGTTTATATACCTTGGTTTTGTAATATTAGTCCCTATGGTCAAACTTCATATTGTAACAACCTTGGTCAACCTTGGTCCAATGTTGCATTTGGACACAGATTGTCTCAATATGAAAATCAATCACCGTGAACCATCGTCAATCATGGTCAATTAGGTCGAATGTCACATTGTGAGAAAGATTCTCTTGATTTGAAAATCAATCATGGTCAACCATGGTCCAACGTCACATTGTGACAAGGATTGTCTCAATATGAAAATTAACCATGGCCAATCATGGTCAATCGTGTTTATTTTATTGTTTATAATATTTATCTTAGGGTTTATATACCTTAATATTATAATATTAGTCCATTTGGTTTAATATTGTTCAATGAAGGTCAACCATGTTTTATAAAATCAATTGTGGTCAACCATGGTTAAGCATGGTCAATTGTCGTCCAATGTCGCATTGTCACGAGGATTGTCTCTATATTAAAATCAACCATGGTCAACCATGCTTATTTTAGTGTTTAAAATATTTATCTTTGGGTTTATAATATTAGTCACTTAAGTTTAATAATATTCACTTAGGTTCGTAATCCCTTGGGATTTTAGTATTTAACTCATTGGGTTTATTATTCCCTTGGCTTCATAATAACAATCCCTTGGGTTTATAATATCAATCATGGTAAACCGTGGTAAATCATAGCCAACTATGGTGAATCATCGTCGACCATGTCTATTTTAGAATTTACAATATTTATCTTAGGTTTTATATACCTTGGGTTTATAATATTAGTCCATTGAATTTAATATTATTCGTGTCAGATCATAATCCCTTGGGGTTTTAGTATTATTCCCTTCAGGTTATAATATCAATCTCTTGGCATTTATTACTCTGTTTGGTTTATAATATCTATCAAGGTCAACCATGGTCAATCATAGCCAACCTTGGTCAACCATCACCTACCATGGTCAAATGTTGCATTTTAACAAAGATTCTCTAAATATGAAAATCAACCATGGTGATGTTGTGTCAATGATTGTCTCATGGTCCAACATCACATTGTGACAAACATGGTCAAACTTGGTCCAACGTCACATTCTGACACAAATTGTCTCAATATGAAAATCAACCATCGTGAACCATCATCAATCATGGTTAACCATGATGAATCATAGCCAACCATAGTTCGTCATTATCAACCATAATTATTTTAGTGTTTAATTTTTAATAATTAATTAAATTCTTTATTTATATTTTTTAATTTTTAATAATGAATGAATCAACTATTTAATAATTAAATGAATTATTTATTATTTTAAATAATTAACATATTTAATATATGGAATTTTAATTTTAATTGTTAATATTGATACTAATATATTAATTTAGCATATTAAATTTATAATATGATCTATATTAAATTGAGTCTTATATCAACCACATTTATTAATATAGTTATCCGAGTTATATGTGTTTAAAAGAATTATTTGGATTGGCATCTGAAATATATATGTGAAGTATTTAATTTGATTTATTACGCAAAGATCAATAAACTTGTTATTATCTATTTCTTTGTTTGCGATCACGATAGGCATAATCTTCTTCCGCCACATATTGATTGATATATTGATTGTTAGTCTTAGAAACGAACAGACCACTATTAAAATTTTATTTTTATTTCTCTTTGGAATTGCAGATGTTGGACCATGAAGATAATGAGATGATGAGGGCTTTGCAGATAGTTTATAAATTCCATATCAATCAATAATATGATTTGGGTTTTAATACAATCTCCAACTCTACTAGATGTATTTTGTCCCTCATTTTGAAGGAGAAGGATGAATATCGACCAATTGTCTGGAGTTACAAAAGCTCGTAAATATTTCAGGATGGATTTGGAATGCAATTCTTGCCATTTTTGGGGTCTTTCAATTTTTAAAAATTTTGAGGTGCTCAGGGACAACTGTATTTGAAAACAGGCTTGCTTCGCAAACAAGTTCTCACATTAGACGAGGACTGCATACCTTTAAAAATTTTAAATAAACTGAATGCGAATTCATATAACATTCAAGACTTTTTACTTTATCTTCCATTATGTTTGTTTGTGAGTGATAATAAAGAAATTGAAAGATACTTTTTCATCTGATATTTATAATGATTTTTATTTAGATTATATGTTGCAAAAAGGGATTTGTGAGTCACATTTATCTAGACATGTAAAATCTATAAGTATAATAATATTAATATTACATAGGCATGGAGGATGATTGATTAAAAGAAAATGGCAAGGGAAAAAATACTTTACGTTATTGAATAAAATACTCCACTGATTGTACTTGTATTTTTTTTATTTGGAGCAGGAGAGGTCCACTTTTGGAGGAAAAATATCCTTTGTGTTTCACCGTCTCACAACTAACTCAAAATCTGTCGTGTATCTTAAAACATTTCTATTTTTTATAATTAATTGATTTTAACAATTGGTTTATTTAGCATCGTGAGTTTAGTTAAGATGATTTTAGGTTTTGATATTATAATTCAAGGAATTTAATTAGTTTAATTAAAATGAATTTATATAGATATTTATATATAAATAATGTCTAATTAAATTAATATTGTGTTGTATCTAAATTTTTGAGTTTTTTTTTGTTTTTATTGATGGTCGCAAACACTTGGGCTCATTCTATGAGTTCTTATAGAGTCTTTTACACCCTTTGCTTGTCTGATCAATGATCATCTTTTGGCATGTTGATTACTTTGTCATGTTTGCGGTCTTGTTCTCACAATTTTGAAGGTTGTTCTTTTTGTGCATGAGTTGTATTCGTTCTTTGAACATTGATCGTACTCATACATGAAGTTGTAAGAACTGTCACACAAGTATCGTAACAGTGGTTCGAAGGTCTATCTCAAGTGTTGCACTTGTCGCTCTTAACCTTAATACAGTCTCACTGAGCACATGTTTGTCTTGTTGGTTTTTGGTGTCTTTTTGTCAAGTCATGCTAATTGTCTAATCACAATGTCATGTCTACATAAGTTCACTTTCTCTTGAACTTATCATTTTTTCCCGAAAAACTGTTGACTAGACAAACCCCTTCAATCGGACCCCGACTAAGTTGCACTGCAAAGTCTCATCTCTCAGTGACCCTGCTCTACTGCCGAGAATTGCATAGTACTTAAGCATGTACTCTTGAGTAGCTGCACTATGCAATCCTAGAAGTTCTACTGCCCAGAATTGCATAGTAATTAATCATGTACTCTCGAGTAGCTGCACTATGCAATCCTAGAAGTGAGTCACCTGGCTATCTCCTAGAATTGCACAGAATGTGTCTCTAGGTCTAATATGCTCTGCGCTTCCCGCAACATCATTTATCAAGCCTCCCTCTAGTCAATTAGAAATCTGCATTACACTGAGACCCAGGGACGCACTCCTCTCCAGAATTATGTTGATAGGCCCAACTTCCTACCCTGCATTGCCTACATAAATTATGTAGCCATACTTAGTCAGGCCTCCTATTTGCTTTATTTGCATTGTCCTTGAAAATTGTGTAGATCTAGTTGCTACACCTGTTGCTCCCCCGCTCTGCAGTGTTTCCAAAAACTGTACAACAACTGCCTTTCATGCACTATCTCTTAAAAATGTACAGTCATGACCAGTAGCTCCCCGTAACCTGACATAGCTTGCTCTGGAAAAATTGCACAAATTTTTTTGCCAATATTCCTTTTTGTGTAGCTCTATCTCACTCCAGAAAATTGAGCGGACTCTTAGCTGCACCTCAAGTGACTTTCCCATTCCTCGCCTTAAAAAATGTGTAGAACTATCCAAAAATTCCCCTGGACACCCTGCCTTGTCTCCTCCTTGGAATTGCACAGTTTTGTCCAGATGATTTCCACCTTGCAGCTATCGTTGTTGTTCCTGATTGTACAATTTTGCCTCCTAGTGACCTCTGTGCAGTTTTTCCTCGCAATACTCTGAAGCCTTTCATCTGGTCTTAACTGTTCTCTACAGAGTTTCAATGTCTTTTCCTCCCTCTCAGTCACCTCAACCTGAAAACGAAGACAATGCATCATGCTAGACTAGGAGATTTTTGTATTTGATGTCGTCCCGTCATGAGTGAATTGCAGGAACAGGTCCATTGATGGAGCATGGAGTGACGATGAATGGGATGAAAAAGATGTGCATGCTAGAAGAATTGTTTATGGATGAATGAAGTTACCAAGCACATGGATCAACAAGCGAAAGAGGTACATGTTTTTTAACCATTAAGGAAATACCAAGATCGTCAAAGATCCCAAAACACATTGCCATGTGGAGGTGAAGACACAACACATTGAGAGCACATCCATCACTTAACATCATATCAGTTCGACATGGACACCGCAATCAACCAGTACATGTCAGCAGTGTCATGTCGAGTTGTGTCATGAGTTGTCTTGGCCACATCACTACTATGGGTCATACTTTTTGTAATCAAATGTGATCTAATGTGAAATTCCAAGAGACACACATATGAAGTTGGAGAGTCACATGAAGTTGAAAATTCATAGGAAGTTGAATGGTTACGAGGGAAGTTCAAAAGTCCCAAGGGTTAAGCATCACGCTTGGCTATATATACCCCTTCATTGAATGATCAAAGGACTTTTCACCTTGGCTCCTCCCACATAGTCTTGAGAGTTTGTGCTATGTTATTTAAGGAGTGAGGAGTGTCTCCAATGTCCCACTACTAGGGCTAATGATGTATGGTGTACAGATGTGTCTTGGAACATTTTCTTAATTCAAAAGCATGTCTGAGGCAAGCACATTTTCATACATGTTTTGTATTTGTTTGTAAGACTATTCTTTAAACGTTTGTAATGAATGTTTACTTAACCTGTACTAACATAGTTGAACTACTTCAGTTCTTTTAATACTTACATTGTGGAATATGTGTTGTATATTTTATCATTGTTGTCTCGTCCATGTGGACTAGTCCACATGACAGTAGACAAACCATTCTTGTTTTCTTGGTTATAACGACTGTCACCCCCATGTGTACTACTCTACTGGACTGTGTACGTGTTTTCCCTTGCACTTTCATTTTAAGGATTGCCACATTGGCTGTGGACTATTTCGTTGGATGTTGGACAGACCCTTGTTGTTTTCTCATGTGTGTGTACTTGGGTGGTATAACTACCTCTTATCTAGAGGCTCACTTTTACCCTCTCCCTTAGAGTAAGAGAACCTGGACACAAAGTTCCATTATGCACTCACGAGGCATACTCACCTCACTTTCTTGAAGTTACAAGAATAACACTCTCATGTGCTGAAGAGCTAAAGTAAATATTTAAGATAATGGCAACCAATCCAAACATTGTGAGATCTAGTTCGGACTTCATACCGAGGAAATCCTTAAATATTAGCGAGTCAATCAACATCAACATATTGTGATATAAATTTTTTAATTAAATTATAATTCACTTATATTTGAAAATTATAGTTTTCACCTACATCATCTTAGGCCATTTAGGTTATGAAGGTATTATCGCAGTACAATCTTAATAATAGTAGAGCATTAAATCACCTCTCTCAATGCGGAATTGTCGTCTATTAAATATTGACTTAAATATGACCTTCCGCTTTAGCTTGAAGAGATCTATAATATTTTTTGAGATGTAAAATTACTTTAGCTTTTTATACTTACAAGAATATTTACAGGTATGCAAGGTTATTTTACGGAAATGGCTTTAACTCGAATCATATTGCTATAATGATTTTTAACTCGAATAAGATTGCATGGATTTACCTACAAATAACTTGCTAACAATACAAAAGTAGTCCTAGTGACCTTATTAATAAATTTTATGGATTATTTATAAGGGTTTTAATAAATTTTATTTTTTATTGATTATTTATAGGGTTTTTAACACCAACGCTTCAACACATCTAAGTGAAATTGAAATTGAGTGTAGATGAATGTTCTGTAAAATTATAATTGTGAGTAGAATTGAGAGATACCAATTAAAAATAAAGAAAAAAAATGTTTTAATAAAAGATTTATTATGGTTGTAATTTGTATATATTGGAGTCATGATTGTCGTTACATCAAAATCTGTAGGTGTTAGTGAACAGACACATCACAAGATTAGCCACATGCCACGAAACACACACAGAGTGTTGACCTTCCACACTGCTATTAACGGGGAGCCAACAATATCCCCCCAACGCGAGCCTAGTGCGTTTTGAACTTGAGACCTCTCGCTCTGATACCACTTGTTGGAGTCACGATTGTTGTTACATCAAAACCCGCAGGTGTTAGTAAACAGACACATCGCTAGATTTAACCACTTGCCACCAAACACACGGGGAGCGTTGACCTTCTACACTGCCATTCATGGGGAACCAATAATATAGACTAATTTATTTTTTTTCCAAAAAATTCTAATAATTACTATGCTCCCTTTTTCTATGTTCTCTCTTTCTCTTTCGCACAAAAGGTAATTTTGGATATCCACACGCTTTCTCCTCTCATGATACTTGGTATCTATATTATGTGAGCAACATAATTCTAATTATAATAGCTAGGAATTTTTATACCCATTGATGTTGTTCTCTTTTCGTTCTTTTCTTACTTTACCATGCCCAAAACAAAATAATTATAACATCATCTACAAAGAAGTGTCCCATGGATGTTGTTATCTTTTAGTACTTGATGTTGCAAGAAACATCTTGAAGCTTAATTATGTTAGCGGAAAGAGACTATGATAAGATGGTTGGCCATCTATGTCTAGGTTATATTAATAATGTTTTAATAAAATGTATTTATTTTTTTGATAAAAATTAGATAAAGTGTTTTTTTATTAATAATAAAAATAAAAGTAAATTATAAAATATTAAAATATACCTTCACCTTTATTCAATGTATAATTTCACTTTCACATTTGCATTCATTTAAATATTTGATAAGTTAATTACCATATTCGATTTTCATATTTCACTGATATCGATTCACCATTCGGAGAATTAACAACAACACTCTATCCCTAACACACTTCATTGATTCAATTCGCTGCAAAATAATTATGCTACAAGAATATCTCTTCATCGTGTTTTATTTTTTATTCTTTAAATTTTATTTTAGGTTTTCAAAATTAAATAATATCTCTATTTTTTTTTTTTATAATTGCTGGAATTGGTAATATGTCGGCTCTCATACTCGAGTGACATGGGATCGATCCTTGACAACTACCACTATAACCTATAAGTGCAACTGCATCGATCCCAAGAATAATGCATGGGTAAGGCATGGTTTGAACCTGTGACATGCACAATGACATGAATGCCTTAGCAGTACGTTCGCTAGACAACATGTTGCACCCTTGGTGGCTTCTTTCCTTGTCCATTTTGATTTCAGATAAATTTTTTATTTTTATTTTAATATGTATATTAATTTTATAATTTTTTTTATAAAAATGTTTAATAAATCAAATATGCAGCTTATTAATCAATATTTTACAATTTTTTTTATTTTTTGTATGAAATTAGATTATTTCAAATATAATTATTAATATTTCTTAAAAATATAACAAAAAAAAAAATTTAATAAAAAAAATATAAATAAAAATTCATATATTTGTATTATGGAAATCATGGTTAATCATGGTCAACTGTGGTCCAACGTCACATTATGTCAAAGATTGCCTCAATATGAAAATCAACCATGGTTAACCATTATCAACCATGGTTAATCATGGTTAGCATGACCCAACATAACATTGTAACAAAGATTGTCTCCATATGAAAATAAACAAAAGTCAACCATGGTCAACCATCACCAATCATGGTTAACTATGGTCCATCTTCACATTGTGACAAAGATTGTCTTAGTATGAAAATCTATCATGGTCAATCATGGTCCAACATCACATTGTGACAAAGATTGTCTCAATAGGAAAATCAATCTAACATACGGAAAAAAAGGAGCATTCGAATTATTAGAATTTTTTGGCAAAAATCACAACCATATGGTAAATTTTTGTACTGAAACAATTTATTTCTTACATTAAAATATAATTTATTCATTGTCACATTGTTACATTACAAAACTTGGATTTTATATTAGGTTGATAATATTAGGGTCTTTTAATATTGGGTTTATAATATTAAAGTTTAATATTGGGTTTATAATTTATGACATTAGGTTTAATATTAATATTAATATTATGTTTAGTTTATAATATTAATATGAGGTTAATAGTATTCTTAATATTATAGTCATTCATTGTCAACCATGGTTCAATGTCACATTGTGACAAAGATTGTCTCAGTACGAAAATCAATCTAATAAACATTGTTACAATGTTACATTACATTGGTATTAATTTATTGTTGCGTTGTTACATTACAAATCATGGGTTTAATACTAGGTTTATAATATTAGGGCCTTTTAATATTGAGTTTATAATATTAAAGTTTAACGTTGAGTTTATAGTTTATAATATTAGGTTAATATTATTCTTAATATTATGGTCAAACATGAGGTATCATGTTCATCAATGCTCGCTTGACCATGGTCAAGCATGCTTAACCATGGTCAACTATGGTTTATAATATTAATTGCTTGAGTTTTTAAAATTAATACCTTGGATTTATCAATCCCTTTTGTTTATCATATTAATCCCTTCGATTTAATTTTATTCCCTTTGTTTTATATTTCATTGGGTTTATAATATTAATCCTTTAGATTTATAGTATGAATCCCATGGATTTATAATATTAATCATAAGGTTTATAATATTAATCTTAGCGTTTAATATTAATCCCAGGGTTTAATATTATTCCCTTGGGGTTATAATCCCTCATAATTTCTAATATTAATCTAATGGGTTTATTAATCCATTGAGTTTATAATATTTGTTGTACCCTTTTCATCCTCCCTTTTAAATTTTGTTTATATAGCAGAGGAGATCTAGCGTAGTATGCAAAGAGGGATTAAAAAAGAAAATGAAAAAAAACACTTTAAGAAGAACAATTCAAGAATTAAAAAGGTTTTCCAAGCCAAAAGAGTTTGGATGAGCCTTTGAAGTGTTAGTTGTAGAAAACAAGTCTATTGGCCAGAGGTGGAACCCATCTGGTGGGCTTGAATAGATGAAGTTACCTTGGTAGAATAATAAAATCACACAAAGGTTCAATGTCGAGAGGAAACTGATCCGGCGAGGTCCACCCATAAGTAACGCCTCGATGAAAGGTTAAGTGTGAATAAAGCTAAGCACCAGGAGTGGAGGACTGAGGTGACATCATCCTAGCAGGGTCCACCCAGCAGTAGCACCCAAGACAAAAAATATAGAGCACATAATGGAAGTGACAAGATGTAACTGAGTGGGTGGTGTCCACCCAAAAGTAACATCCCAGTGATGTATCACGAAGCAACAATGGAGAAGACTTAAGAAAAAGGAAAAAGGGGTCAAGGTAGAAGAAAAAGGGAACCACCTTCGTAGTGAATCAAATGAGCTAGTCATAAACTTTAATATGTCCTAGGAATTGACCTCCTCATCAACCTGAAGGTTGTCCCTAGTGTTGGGTAGAATTAATTGCTTAATAAACGAATAAAACAACTAATCTCCTAGACATTAATTATCAACCCAAGGAGTGCCTTTTTATTTCAAGGCAATCGGAAAAAAATATGCATAACAATACCAACAACTAACATTGGTTCTAAATGATTGTGCTCTCTACTATCAAGCTCATTTACCAAAAAATAAAATGTAAGACTTGAATAATAAAACTAAAATTAAAAATAAGAAAGTAAATGACAGGACAAACAATTATGCTAATCACACAACTAGAATCATTTCTAGATTAAACAACACATTTATGAATTAGAAATTTAATCTATTGCACTCAATAGAATTGAAATGCTAATCTAGAGTAGCAAATTAAATGAAATCTAGAAATTGGATGAAATAACAAATTTGGAAAATGTAGCAAACAACAAATTAGTTCAAAGAAATGAAATCTACTTTAAGGAATAACAATTGGAATTCAAATAAACAATCACATAAGTAAACTAATTTACATGTTCAAGGCAACACCTCATCCAAGGTAGTGGGACCAACTGTCCAAGACTCAGTTCTGCCTTGAGAAGTAACGCAGATCATATTACAAATAACGGATGTAGAACTCAATGGATAACTTCCTTCATTAAAACATATGAGAGAAATAATTACAGCATAATTAAGCTTTTGGCTTTGCCTCAAATTCAACAGTTGTTCATTCTCTCATCTCTTATCTCTTATCTATTCTCCTACATCCTATCTGAGAATTGTCCATCTCCTATTTGCTAATTATCTCCCAATTAACCTCTAATTCTTCTCTAATTATCTAATTCTCCCCCTATCATCCTCCTCTCTTTGATCTTTGTTTTTATTTAAATACATAGAGAGCAAAGCGAAGTTACAACAAAATTAATTACAAAATGACTTTCATTACAAATTTGGATTATACAAAACAAATTGATCAACAAGATCATATATGAAAGATCTTTCCATCAACATTCAGCAGGAACAAGTAGAATTTGGTATTGCAATTGGAAGAATTTGGAAAACGGCCACAACAACAAATATGAGAAAATTATCTTTGAATAACCTTCCATTTCTCTTAATAAAGACTGAATTTTATAAAACTACTGATTACAGAACTAATTCAATCCATTTTGGACAAGACCCATGTTTCGGATCTTCTAGATTCTCCTTCATTTGTCGAAAATGTCCAATTCAAAATCGTTACTTCTTATTCAAGTGAATTTCTGTGTTGGAATATTTAATTGTGAGTTGGAGATCAAATTTGCAATCTGGAAAAGATCTTGGAGGCTAAAATCGTTAGTAAAATTACAACAAATCCTTAATAAACCATCATTGGTAAAATCATGCATAATAATCATCAATTTATTAAAAATAAAGGTGAAAAATACTATTTATCCATAAGAGCATAAATAATTATAAAATGGAATTATATGATAAATTATGATAAATGACGTGATAAAGAATGGTAGAAATGAGTGAAATAGGTGTTAAAAAGTGATAATAATAAGGACAAATTAGTGGCCCAACATAACCCCAAACTGAATATGTTGCATGTCCCCACGCAACCCCAAAGCCTCTGTATTAACGAAGCTATAAGAAATGTTCATCCCAAGTCATGAAAGTGATGGGACAAATGAGTTCTTCCTCAAATAATGAATACTCAATTTTAGCAATTGTTACAAAGGCATAACAATTTTCACATTGACTTTCAACCATATGTATATGAAGATGCAACAAAATATGATATAAGTAACGACAAACTTCATTAACCATTTTCTCAAAAACTACAAACTAGATTTTGCTAAAATTTGGAAAGAAGATTTCTACTATACTAATGCTTCTCTAGTCCAAAAATCATATCATTTTGATGCACGAACCATGAGATATAAGCAAAATGGTTGTAGGTGGTAGGGCGTGATTTCTAAAATTTTACAAACTAATTTAACTTGAAATTTCCCGGGTTTGTGTATTTTAATGATACCTCTTTGTTGTTAAAAAATCACAAGAATTCAGTTCATAGTTTTAAAGGTATGCACAAATCAATTTCTGCACTGTATAAAAATGAAATTGTATGCCTTAAATGAGAGAAAAAAGTAGAAAACATATATCATGTGTAGAAATTCCTACCCCAAATTGGAGAATTAGCATGCCCTCATGCAATACTAGAAAACAAGTTGAGGTGGTTGCTACAATTGTGGTTGAAATCTATGCTTGGTTGAAAACAACATGGAATAAGAGAAGTTTTGAGAATGAATAAAGAGATTGGTGGATGATGGAATGATCATAATAGATAAATGAATGAATGTAACACTCCCCAAAACTGAAAGCTTCTATGTCTCTGAAAAATGGGAAGTTGTGAAGATGTGGAATGAGTGATGATAAATAATGCTCAATGGATTTTCATGAAGTTCTCCTAAACTTTTAATAAATCAGAAACTTATGTTATTTTACATCAATTTTTTCCTCTCAAAAAATGTGGAATGACATGTGTGGATTGGTATTTGTTGAAGCTAAGGTAGGCTAAGATGATGATGAAAGTGATGCAAAAGGTGGAAGCCATGCAAGCACCTCCTGTGTGAACAATTTTTTGCATTCACGAGTTGGTCAAGCCTCTTCTATTAGTTGCAATAGTGTGGGCTCACTAAGAATAGAATTGCCCCCCATAGTTGTTGTTCTCCTGTAAACAATCCGCTACTCTGCATGCAATTTTCTTGAATCCATAGTTTTAGTTTTGAACAACAACATATAAGCCGCATGCAAAGAGTTAAAAAAAAAAACTTTTGTATAAATGCAGTATTTTGTCAAATCAACAAGTTACGGTGAGTTTCGATAATTATTACGCATTAGATCCCATAATGCATAGCTTCCCCCCTCAAATCAGAAAAGGGCATCCATGATTATAAAACATAGGAAAAAGGGAAAGGATGTTGAGGATTCATAAATGCAGTTGACCAATCAAATAAGACAGCGTAAAATACGACAAAGGAAATCAAAGCATTACACATCAAAATATTTGAAATGCCTAAAAAAATAATAAAACAAATATTAGATCATTATGTAAATAGATATTTACCTTAGGTGGAAAATTGATGAACACATGGCTGGCGATAAATGTTAACGACTGGTGGTAGATTGATTGGAGTATAATGATATAATGCACATAAAGATATAGTTTACCATGCATGTTGGCTAATTGAATTAGAAATGTTGTTCAAATGGTAAATTCTCCTTTAGAAATGAATCCATAGGGGGTAATAGAATAGAGAGTATTTGGCAGTGTAACATAGTACTTCAATACCACAAGAAGAGCCACTGCTGCGAACAGGCATTCATAGTCTCGACAGGGTTGTTTTTTAACCTTAAAAATGAGCTAGATTCCTCCATTTAGTATTTAGATCGTCTTCTGTTTTTTATTGCTATAAAGAGGCCACTATGCTCGCATGGTAACTAGATAATAATAGTGCCATTCACTAGTATATAACAAAGTGATCAGGCTAGCTTATGATGAGACCCCTTGTCCTTCTGATGGTTTTAACTATCAAGAAGATCATTACCTTAGTGTGGTGGGCATGATGGAATGTCACCTATTACACCCTTATGAGCATGGTAGACTGGCTTGTGATGAGACCCCCTATCCTCTTTAAGACAGTGCTTGTACAATTTTCATATTTTTATATTTTAATGATTTTATTGTAAAGTGTGGGAGGCTCATTTACTTCCTAAGAGTCGAGGACGGCGTAAAAAGTAAAAAAAATACCAACGAAATTTATGCTTTTAAACCCATATCATCATATCAAAGGGATTTATCCTTTTGAAAGTGTGAAAGATAAACTAGCATGGTATTAGAATAATAAATCATTTTATGATGTGTCCAAAGAGAAGATATTTAATCAGTCATTATATAGGTGTGCATGTCAGCTTTGGAATAAAGATGACCATCAAAAGGTTTATAAATCATAATGGTATTAATATTACTGTTTTTCTTTATCTTAGGCACAAATCCAACCAGATGGTTTTTTATTCAAAACATAAAAGAGAAAGAAAAATGAAAAAATGACTGGTGATAAAATAGTAAAGAGAAATCACAATTATTCCTACAAAAATGAAAAAAGTTTTATTCAATCGATTGAACAACAATTATTCAATCGTTTGAACAACAAAAATAAAATACACAAAAGTGATGTTCAATTGATTGAACAAAAAATGTTCAATCATTTGAATAGCGAAAATAAAACATGCAAAAGTGTTGTTCAATTGATTGAACAACAATCGTTCAATCATTTGAACAAAAAAAATAAAACATGCAAAAGTGTTGTTGAATTGATTGAACAACAATTGTTCAATCATTTGAACAACAAAAGTAAAACACACAAAAATGTTGTTCAATTGATTGGACAAGAATCTTTCAATCATTTGAACAACAAAAATAAAACACGTGAAAGTGTTCTTCAATTGATTGAACATCAATCATTAAATCATTTTAACAACAAAAATAAAACACCCAAAGGTGTTGTTCAATCAATTGAACAACAATTGTTCAATTGATTGAACAACAATTGTTCAATCATTTGAACAACAAAAATAAAACACGTAAAAGTGTTGTTCAATTGATTGAACAACAATTGTTCAATTCTTTGAACAACAAAAATAAAACACATAAAAGTGTTGTTCAATTGATTTAACAACAATCATTCAATCCTTTGAACAACAAAAAAAAAACACGCAAAAGTGTTGTTCAATTGATTGAACAACAATCGCTTAATCATTTGAACAATAAAAATAAAATACGCAAAAGTGTTGTTCAATTGATTGAACAATAATCATTCAATTATTTGAACAGCAAAAATAAAACACGCAAATGTGTTGTTCAATTGATTGAACATTTTATTTTTTTTGTTCAAATGATTAAACGATTGTTGTTCAATCAATTGAACAACACTTTTGTGTGTTTTATTTTTGTTGTTCAATTGATTGAACAATTGTTGTTCAATCAATTGAACAACACTTTTACGTGTTTTATTTTTGTTGTTCAAATGATTGAACAATTGTTGTTCTATCAATTGAACAACACCTTTGGGTGTTTTATTTTTGTTGTTCAAATGATTGAATGATTGATGTTCAATCAATTGAACAACACTTTCACGTGATTCTAAGGACATGATTGACCCTAATGCTATTTAGGTGGAGTTTCCATGATATGAATGTTTAGATTGTTAGTTTTTTTTTTGTTTTTGAGTAGTAACATTACCACCCGAAATAGCTATATATCTAAGTTTCATATTGAATTTCTTGACTTCATCAAATTTTTAATTTATACAATTCTGTTATCAATTTAAACTATTCATATAATTTAAGGCAACATCTCTATACTATCTTTATAGGTTTCCCAATAATAAGCCAATAACTACAAATCAAATATTATTCTTTCTAAGTAAAAAGAAATACAAATCTCTAACTAATTTATTCAAAAATATATTTTTTAAATCATTTATACATATTAATAGAAAACAATTACGTGTCATTCTCAAATCTATTTTTTTAAATCCAAATTTGATTCTATTCAATGTTGAAACTCACAAAGTAAGCTTATCGATTACATCCAACATTTGTTTATTTATATATAATCTCAGCCAAAAATTCAATAGTGAATCTGCTGACTATCATTTATATTTCAACAACTCCTATTGGCTCTTAATTCCCCGCAAACTCCTACCAACTAACCAACATTTTTTTATTTTTTTTATTTTTTACCTTTGTGGAAAAACCTATCAAATTCAGTTAAGCAAACCAACAATGAGGACAGCCATCTCTGGCTACTATCTGCAATTGATGGTTGACACATCACTGTTATAAAGGAAAACCATGCCACCTTTTACATAACCCCGTAGGTGGTCCCCACATGGGAGCAGGGTTTCACTCCTGCCAGATGCCTCTGGGTCTTGGGTTGTTAACCTGTTTCCTTACATCAGAAGAAGACGAGCTCTTAGCCAAGCAGAAACAGTTTTAGGGCATACTCCAAGCCAAACTAACCATCATAGGAACAAGTGTCAGGATTAATATTCTAACTTTCAAAAATAATGATATAAAAGGAGTAATAATATATCTCCAAACCCGTGATATGGGCAAAAGATATACGTATCTTTTAAAGTTCATTATCCATTCCTCTTTATTCCATACCATACCATTTTCTCTTTGCCTTTTATTTAATCGTCCATCAGAATTTGAATTCCCTTTTCACTTTCTCACTGCACATCAGAATTCGACCAGCGTGGCCTCACTTTACATCATCTCATGATTTGTAGTCAATTTCTACAGCTTTTTTCCCATCCTACTACCTTAATTGACAAACAATGTTCTACCATTATTAATATTGGGATCCTGATCATCAATGTCACCCTTTTCCTTGTTTAGCCTTTGCCTTTACCTCAATCCTCTAGGGATTTCAGTTAACACCAACCTATTTTGATGAAATTGTCTAATCCAACATAGTTGAAGTAAAATTATTGCAAGTGACCACCTTAATAATTCCATTAAGTGTTCCCTCTAGATCATCACCAACATGTGTAAAAGAGAATGTTGTAAAGCTGGACAAAACTTCATACTTCACAACCTCTGATATTCATCCTTTAATTCAGTTATAATATATTCAACACTCAAATGGCACTGAAATACTTATATCAATTCCTAAATCAATAGTTCCGCGTGTAGCCACCCAAATACATGCCAACATGGAGGGTAACATGATCACCACTCATCAAATTCAAGGCCCACAAGATGTAGCTCTTGTAGGGAAAATAATACTTTGCTTCCATTCAGCGATACTATCTACAATTTCTTCCTTAAATTTTGCTATAGAAATAGAAACTAAGACGCAAGGCTCACAAACCCGCTCAAATCAACCTTTTAGTCGAATCAATTATCAAAATCTTTACTTGTTCAAGATGCACTTGGAAGAAGCCATCGGTTTATGCCTGTAAATACAACTTGTCTAGCCCAAGGATTTCTTATCAGGAACTAGAAGAGTCTCAATAAAACCTTTCACATCATTTACTAGGACCTTCTAGAAGGCCTCAGATAGTTCAGTTTTCAAAGCTACTTAATGCCCTCAAAATTACTTTGGAAAATCTAAAAAGGATGTCGATGGGGGCTGAGAGGGTATTTCCAAATAGTTTTGACTCACTTCAACCATCAATTGGCAGCCCTGGAAATAATTTACATCCATATATGTCATGATTAGATAGTGAGATGAAGTTCGACATGGTAGGAAAGCTAGTAGCTTTAGTTCATGGCCAAATCATTAATCCATCTATAATTAATTCTTAGTAGACACCCTCCGTGGGAGTGTTGTCAAAACAAAAATTTTCAATTTAGCAGATGACCTCTAATAGAATTGAATTGAGTGCCAGTCCTAGTACTCAAACCTTAGTGATGGGTCTGCTAGTAGCAAAAACCACATTGCCACTTTAGACATTTGGAATAAGTCATCAATTATCTATATTACAACCTCAAGTGAAATATCAAAGATAATTTCTATTTTCAAAAATTCATTCAAGCACAACTACATCTATTTCTTCCCCTTCTCATTCAAGTATTTTTTCTCATAAGTAAGAGAAAAAATCCCATGTCTGGGAAATATTCTCAGATGCAAGTAAATATTTGTTCTACATGTCCACCTTCCCAATAACAAAGTGATTCTTTCAGTGATGATCCTGTTGAGAGCCAAGCCTTTTAACCATTTGATGCACCTTGCCATCAATATATTTCTTTTAGCAGGATGTCACCAATCACAACCATGCATATTGATTTTGATAGACAAGCAGTGAAAAGGCTAAAGATTCTAGATGTCAGAAATGGTGGTATTGATCAAAATCTTAAGGAAAAATCCATCGATCAAACAATGAACCCTCATTATGGGATAAGAAAATTCAAATTTGTCACTACACATTTGACAACACAACAACACGTATCTTTTCCAGTCAATTGTGAGGATGATTCCTTTTTCTTAAGGAATCAAAGAGAGATGTGAAGAAGACTCCAGTCAAAGCATGGGTTCAATTATGCAGAATTGGCTACAAAATCAAGGCTAAAATCATAATATTATTGATCTTCACAGTTGCCTTCAGGAGTGGGTGATAGAAATCATTTCAATCAAAAAATTTTGAATTCCAGATTAATGTAGTTTAGGCCTCATAATAGTGAGAGACTCTTATTCTTGAAAGTTTATACCATGTATAAGAGTTTGGGTGAATCTGGAAGGTCTAGAAATTTAAACTCATAACAAATTCCTTCCAGGAGAAATTTTGTGAATTTTTTCCTTGGCTCAGGATTAACACCAATAATTACAAACCACACTAGTCATTCATACATGAAAGATGTTGAATCTACAGTAACTGTGTGAACCCAAATATTTTTGTCATTTCCAATGGTAGAGGGCCACAATGCATATCAACACCAATATTGTTCATCTAAATCAAACATTGGAGCTGTAGTTGCAGTTTTTCCTAGTAAACATAAAAATTTACAAGTGTCACAACTGATACCCTAGCATGTAGATATTACTCAAGCTTGAGGGCATCTTCCCACTACAATGTTTTGAGCTACTACCAAGCAAATTAATCTCTTTTTTTGTTGTTAGTATTCCATGAATTCATATAAATGGTATTATTTTTGTTTATTCCTTGTAGTTTGAAACCGTTTATGTTTGTTTCTAAAGGCTAGCCAATTTTCATGCTATGGAAAAAAGTTTTAATTATTGTTGACCATTTATTTTCAGCGATGTTGTGCTAGCATCGAAATCTGCAAAAAACCACTTCACAGGAAAGGTCTAGTTATATTAAAGGTCTTCCTATCACTTTTTTACCAGCAGCTAAATCATAAAAGTGCATCCTTTCAAATTTGAAGACATCATATGAGTCTCTTTATTGTTCCTGAACCCAAATTATTCCTATGTTGGCTATAGGAGAGAGATGAGATTGATAACGAAGAAAAAGGGAAAGGATCATTCCCTCAAGTAAAGAGAAGGTTAAAGATGAAAACTCAAATAATCTAGCAAATAGTTCCTCCCATGTCTGTTGTGATTGTTCATGGAAAATAAAGTGTGGAATATGAGAATGCAACATATAATCTTTCTAAAACAACCTTGTGAGAAAATGAAAGTTAACTTCCACCTCCAATAAATATATGGGAAAGAAATATGAAAATGAAAACTTGCATGTCTCTAGTTGACATCACTTAGAATAATTAACCAACTGTATTACAATTAGGATTTTGTTAGTTCTACCTTTAGTTTTATATCTAGTCTATTGTTTTGTAATATCAGACATCTCTGTTAAGATGCTTTTTCTATCTGAAATATGCAAGTTTTCCTTTTAAGATGAAGTCTTCTAAGAAATATTGTACACAACATTTTGCTTGCTTGAATTTTCTATCACATGGTTAAACTATATTTTTTCAGCACAATAAGAATTTTATGATAATCAATGAAATTCGCTACTTCATTTGGTAGGGCCTTTGGGTAGCTTCATAAGCTAAAAGATTGAATGTGAATTTTTTTTTGAGGATAGCAAAAAGCTTCATGGATAGCACAAAGCATTTGGAAGATGATTTCTGTAGTAATATTTCTCTTTGAAAAACACCACTAGTTGTAGTGGATTGTGAATACCTATAGTTGTTTATCAAGCTTCGGTTAAAGGATTATCCTTTCTCGATTGATTATTAATTAATGTATTTTTTATTTCTACTTGTTTCTCTTTATTGAAGTTTTTGTGCTAACTATTTTGAACTAATTCAAGATCAAACATTGGTTGTATTGTTGTAATGTGTTAAATCCTTCTTTGTATTGAATCAAGTATTTGTTGTAAAAGATCAGTCGATGTGCTATGTCTTGGATATTACAAGTATCATAAATATGGGAAAAATATTGATGCTCTGCATGAAAATTTGCAAAATAGATAAAAAAATACTCTTATTGTATCTTTTCATTATAATGATCACTAATGTTTTGAGTTGAGTGATTAAATTTTTAAATCAATATAGAGGTCTTTGCTCTAGGGAGTGAATTAACTAACCTCCAAAATACACTAGGATGGCCGAATTTCTTCCCTCAAATTGGAAGTTTGGTGTTGGAATTTAGTGTGGGCTTTCCATTCATGAATCATATAAAAACCGGAAGTTGAAAGCTATGTTCCAAAATTATCCTATTTGGTAGATTACTAGTGGCAATTACTACATATTTTTTATGTTGGAACTTTTCTCCAAATCATAGCTAATATATTGTACCACTGGTCAGGAACACAATGGGAAGGGAATTATCTTTGAAATTTATCCACGTATACTGTAGTGATCCATAAATGTAATAAAAACATTAATAATTTGATATAGACTAGTTGGCTTATTCATATGTGATAAGGACCCAACTAGTAGTTCTTATCTGAAGAAATTCTCATTAAACTTTGGCATTCTTGACATCATCAAAGTCCAGCCCTGAACTTATTCACTTAGCCTTCTACATTATCTGGTTATATACATGTATACAAAGTTATCCTATTATTGTATCCTTTTTACATCATTTCATTTTATTCTAGACTTAGGTTTGGCATTTTCTAGGAGTTGTGTTTGCACCGCACATTGTGTATGTAATATACAACTTAAGAATTTTAGAATGTAACTTAGTTTGCATGATTATGTTTAAGCTTTCCCTTAAGGTTGAATAGTAAGTTCACTAAGGTGTTCGTTTCTATGGTGATGTTTTTATTTTATTTGTTTATATAGGTCATTTGGACACATAGCAACCACTATCACCCAACTGAAGAAAACTTGTTCAAGTTTCTTGATTATATGGGGAAAAATGGCATTGACATTGCTGATGTTCAAGTATATGTTTTATAAATCCTTTACATCCTCCTTTAGTTTATATTCCAGTGTTCTTCGTCTTTCATTTCTTATACTTTGCATTGTATCTTCTTTCGCTTCTAGAAAAGGAGCTCAGTATTGATTATAAGAAGCAAGGATTGAAGAAAGAGGATAAAAATAACACTATATCGACAAGTGCAAAGAGAGGGAGAGAAGAGAACTTGTATACCCATAGAGCCAGTATCCAACATAAGACACACATAAGGAGACTGATGGTCAAGTTTTTAGAGTTAGTGAATTCACCTGCAATGCCTTGGCAAAACAATCATAATGTTTTGAATTAATGAAACAATATTTCATGTGTAAATTGTAATCCAACCAATATTATATTGGAAACTCGGATTGTAATACTTGACATTTTATATAATACAATTTATGTGGTTGAAATTATTTATAGTTTCACTTGATATTATTTAGTATTGTAATTAACATATGTAACTTTGTGTTTTCATATTATATGGACATGCACATTGTATGAAATTTTATTTTTTTTTGGTCACAAAATGATACTAATTAATTTATGTTGATTAATAATGAACACACAAAATCAATCTAAAACCACTAAATTAGTAGTTTATATTGATTAATGATGAACACAAATAAAATAAATAAACAACTAAATTAGTTTTTTGTAATGATTATTAATGAATGTAAATGAAATGAATATAAACTACTAAATTAGTAATTTATATAATGAATATGAAACTACCAAAAAAAGATAAAGTGAGCTCAATTTGAGTCTCACACAACAGATACAAAACAACAAGGCTTTACTTGGATCCCCTAAGTCTTTCTGAGTACACAGACTCTCCTCACTAACTCTCTGTCTCTGTTTGCTCTCTGTCTCAGCACTGCTTGTCTCTGTTTCTATCATTTTGTGGCTTTAAAGCTAATCGACATTGTTTATTTGTTTCTTCTTCTTGGGCTCTCTGGATTCCTAGCCTCTTTCCTCTCAGATCCCCCTTTGAGCATTAGCAACCATTGCTAAATGCTTTCAGGGATGTTTGCCATCTGTTCTACAATGGAATGGGTCATCAGGCCTTCACAATCCAAACAATGGTCGTTTTCTATTTACACAAAGAAATGCTATAAAACACAAAAAAAATTGGCCAAACACTATTCATCAGACTTCAAATATTCAAAAATACACACTATTTTTCTATTGGGTTCGGCTTTATATCGTGATCGCATCTCCACCGTTGATCTGATAGATCTTGATCCAACAGCTAAGATTCATTTCAGGCGTTGATGGTGTATGGAGATTACCTACCTGAAAAGGTAGTTTTCTCACACCAGAGCCTGGACATGTGGCAGCCAATGTATGGGCTCGGATGGAGCCTAGCCAAAACCTCTTTCCACCTTCGGTCCTCTCGAAATCTCTCTTGTTTCCTTTGTATTAAAAGAATACATTAAACACTAAAAAACCCCATAAAATGGCTTTAGACGGACTTGAAATATTGTATATTTGGATACATAAACCCTTTCGGGTTTAGTGTCGTGGCATCGACGCATTTTATTTTGTTTTTCTTTTATTTAATGAAAATGTGATTTACAAAGGAAAACCATGTTTTCGGGATATCAAAATATATATAATACCATCTATATTTCTATCGAGTTTGACTATCACGAATCATATTTATATCGGCCCCGCTCCATTGTAATGTTCCGTTGCGATGTTATGATGTAATTGATCGCAATCGTATATTGCACATATCCCCAGGCCGTTTGTGAGTACTCCTCTGTAATCACCCATTACGATATCGTGATTCAACTGGGGCCGTAAATTTGCACGCTTGATCGACGGTCCTCATTGACCAAGCTAATTGCTATCACAATAAGTCTATGGTAGCCTCTAATAGCCTCTGATAGCCTCTGTCGATTGCGATATGCCAATCGGATCTGGACCGTTGATCGGCCAGATACGACGACTCTCATGCAAAGTAGTTTTAAGCCATTGATACTCTATTTTTCAATGTTTTCTCTATGTTTTGGCCTCTCGATAGTGTAATACAACATTTTAAAAGGATATTCTTTCTCGATATTTTCTAAAATATATGAAGACTTACAGGGTTTTAGGATCCATTTGGATCACGCCTTCCCACTGAAAGAGATTTTGGACCGCCAAAAGTTGGTTTTTAAGCGTCAATCAAGTGAGGATAAAACTTCCTCACTTGTTCAATCTCTATCCATCTTTCCCTACTTGGTTTTGAACCTTTGAGTCCGATTCTGAGGTACTCAACATCCTCTCTGCGTGCAGTTCTCACCTTTCTGTCTAGAACTGTATCTTCCTGCAACTCATTGAGATATTCAGGAAATAGATCATCAAAAGAAGGCAACTGACTTTTCTCCTTGGGATCTTCAATTAATGAAGGTTCAAATAGTCTCAAGTTCTCTGCATTAACTACTGAATAGATGTGCATGTAAGCTGGCAAATCAAGGCGAAAAGCATTCTCACCAATTTTCTCAAGTATCTTGAAAGGCCCATACCTTATTGGCTTCAGCTTCTTACCTTCACCTTGCATTCTGTCTTTGCTGATGTACAGTCAGACTTGATCACCAACTTGGAAGCTATGCTCAATTCAATGCTTATCATGCCTTGCCTTGTACTTGGCCTGGCTCTTTTCTAGCTATTCCTACACTATCTAGTGAATTTCTTAGATCTATTCAATGAACTTGGTTGCTTTGTCCAAATCACTGTGTCCATCAACTGCTATGCCTTTTCCAAAGACAAAATCCAAGGGAGACCTTGGTGTAAATCCAAAACAAGTCTCAAAAGGAGATCCCTGTGTAGAAGAGTGCTTGGCACGGTTGTAGGCATGTTGCACATAGCACAAATGTTCATCCCAAAGCTTGGGATGCTTGCTGAAATAGCCTCTAGGCAACTGGATCACTGTCCTATTGACCACCTCTGTCTGGCCATCTATTTGTGGATGAAAGGTTGTGCTCTTCTTCAGTCTAGTTTCCATCAATTCCCACAAAATTTACCAAAACTTCCCAAAAAATCAGGAATCTCAATTAGATACAATGGAAGTGGTTAACCCAAAATGAACCCATACATGCTGAAAGAACAAATTTTCTATTTGTTCAGATGTAATCTACTTATTACAAGGTATTAAAATACACATTTTGTTGAACCTATCCATAATAACATATAAGTAGTCATGACCTTTTCTAGATTTTGGCAATCCCCCAACAAAGTCCATGGAAACACTTTCCCAAGGATGAGAAGGAACTATAAGTGGAGTGTACAAGCCTAGTTTTCTATTATTGGGCTTGCTTTTAGCACACATGGTACACCCTTTAATATATCTACATACTTTTTCATGCATTATTGGCCAATAACAAAACCTTTGCAGTTGTGCAACTGTTTTACTTACACCAAAATGACCTGAGATTAGAGAAGTATGTGCTTCTTGCATTATGTTAACTCTTTCTGTTTGAGGAATGCATAACTTTCCCAAATGATATAAGAGTTGGTCCTTAACATGATAATCCAATTCTTCTACTTGTTTGCCATGACTTAAAGTTGCATATACATCTTTAAAATCTACATATTTAGCATATTGTTCAATGTAGTTTTCATGCATTACTGAGTTATGCTTAAGTATAGTAGATGCATTTATGATCCGAATTTAAAATGGAATACAAAAAATTACAGAGATAACCATAAACACAGATATGCAGTGGAAATAATACTTCATTTCATTAATGGAAAATACTGAAATATACTTACAACCAAAACTGGAAATAAACTAGCTAGGGCGATGGTAGCTTATCTCTGAGAAGAGATGTGGCGGCTACATGCCTTTGAACTGTGTTACAATGAGGCTCAAAGGCCTATTTATTTTTGAGAAACAATGGAAAACCATTCACATCCCAAAACCTAAGCCTAGAAGATGAAACACCAAATTGTGGGCCCCATTTGGGTAAATTGGTACATCAATTTCCCGAGGTCGCAACTTTGGCATACAATCTTTGTTTGACATGTACAATAGATCCTTAGAAAGATCTAGCTGAGCACTACAACGTTGGGAAGGGAAACATCAATCCATGTAATTGGACCGATGTTGCTCCCAGATTTCCCAAAAAAACGTCGTTTAGGGCCTCAAAACGGCTTCAGAAGTTTAGGACCTGAAAAAATGCTAAAAATAGTAAATCGTGCTACAATTTAGGAAACTGAAAAAGTTGAAAGAAATAGTTGTGGGGTTCCAAATGGGATAGGTGGGTGGCCACCAACATCCACCTAGATCATTCCTCCCCCTTAGGAAGCAATGGTCCCCATTGTGTTGAGCTCCTCCCTAAGATGAGGAAACTTTTATTGATCTGGGTCTCTGGTGAGCTATTCTGCAATCTCTGATGTGTCCATAAAATGGTGGGAAGCATGGTCGACGATGGTCCACATTGAACACTTGGTGCAAGTGAAGGAATGGAGGAATGCTATGCCTCAAAGCATTGTTTCCCATAGCCTTGGTACTGGTGTAAGGACCATGTCGAAGTGGTCTGAGTTTTTGATGGGCCCTTGTAAGGCATTCCTTTTGCAGATGCAACCTAACTTCATTGCCCACCTGAAGCTTGTGTGGTACCCCTGTGGGTGAGGAGAAGTTGTTCCTATGTTTTGTCATGAACGTATCCCTTTGCTGCTATTGCTGCGTGGATGAACCCTTAATGGGGGTCATGGATGTGGTGACAATATTCCCCTTACTTTAGGAGTGAACCAGACAAAAAATAAATTTCCTAGTCTGTGAGGTGAGCTTGCTACCTTTCTTAGCAACAATCAAAGAAGTTGCGGTAGGTGGGGCTACCTCTAGTATCCTGCATAATGAACTATTCAAAGAAATAATGACAGCGTGAGGCCTTGACTCATACACAACATGTTGCCTCCACAAGTGTGGCTGGCCTAATAGTACATCATAAATGTCAAGAGGTGTAACATCACACAATACCTCGTTTATGAAGGGCTTAATGCTATAGGGAAGGCGGCATTGCTGGCGAACTTTAAGGTCTTGTCCTTCATGAAGCCACCAAATACTATGCAGTTGTGGGTGTGGTGTAGTCGGTAGACCCAATTGCTTCACGACCTCTACTGAAATGAGGTTCTTTTGGCTGCCACTGTCGACAATGAATTACAGTGGCGAACCCTTCACCCACATCTGTGAGTTGAAAATATGCTCCCCTTCCTCTATATTTTCGGGCTCATTTTTCTGGATCTTGGCAGTGGCAACAGTGGCACTGGGATCTACATCAATGATCTACTTCCCTTTACCATTCCCCTTGTCAGGTTTTGGCTCAGGGTCGGAACATGCATCTAATTCGGAAGCGTTCAACTCAGCCACCAACGACTGCTTGGTCTGACACTCACTTGTGTTATGAGTGGGACCCTTGTGGAACTCACACCACTTTCTTGTGTCCTTTTTCAACTTCATGGTGTTGTTCTTTTCTTGTGGCTTTGACGAGTTG
Source organism: Pinus taeda (assembly GCA_000404065.3). Lineage (NCBI taxonomy): Eukaryota > Viridiplantae > Streptophyta > Pinopsida > Pinales > Pinaceae > Pinus > Pinus taeda. The sequence goes on from APFE030975935.1 coordinate 267,422, forward strand.
TCTTAGGTCACCCTGCCTTGGCTTTGTCCTTTGCTCTTCAGATTTGCAAATCCAAAGTCTCGCTTCTTCTGTTTGAACTTTTACTCGATTTTGATAGTGTATCGGTAAGCAGTTCTAAGCGAGGAGATGTTCAGGAACTCCATCTCTTCCTGGATGTATATGTGTAGGTAGCCATGGTATTTGAGTACTAGATGCATCTTAGAATCTTTGATACCCAACTGTGTGCGAAGGGTATGAAAAATGTTTGTGAACTCCAGCACATGTTGGTCCCATCCCTACCGCAGTGTGGTCCACTTTATGTATTTGTCCTCATAGCTTTGGATAGGGTATTTCTGCTCCTTGATGGCATCCTGGAATGAATCCCAAGTGGGTGTGGCTGCAAATAGTGAGCCCGTAATTTCATTCTTCTACTTGCAGTAGGTTTCCCACCAGTCCTTGACATAGAGGGCTGCTTTGAGAAGAGCGAAAACAATATTTTCCCAACTTGAAAATTCATGAACAGAAAAATACCCATCTAGCAGATTTAACCATTTATCTATGGCATCTGCGTCTATTTAACCCTCGAAGATGGGGATTTCAAAATTAACTTGTACCTTAAATGGTGTGGCGTTTCTAAAGTAGCTGTTGAAAGTTGATGCGTCATCTCTAGGTAGCCGCTGAAGGATCTGTGCAAAGCTATCCATCATTGCGTTCCTTTGCCGCTCGAGGGCTTCTTCGAGCAAGATTTTGATAGGATCTCCTACCCCCTCATCTTTCTTCTCATATACCATGGGAGGTCGTCAGGATTTGTGAGGCTGGTCTTACAAAGGTTTGACTAGTTCAAGCCCTAACTCCTTATATCCTAACGTCGTTGGTGACATGCAGAGAAAAACAGAGAAAACATAGACCGCTCTGATACCATTGATCCAGATTTAAACAAGAATGCAACAAATTACAAAGATAACAATAAACACAGATATGCAGCGGAAATAATACTTCATTTCATTAATGGAAAATACTGAAATATGCTTACAACCAGAAATGGAAATAAACTAGCTAGGGCGATGGTAGCTTATCTCTAAGAAGAGATGTGGAGGCTACATCCTTCTGAATTGTGTTACAATGAGGCCCGAAGGCCTATTTATTATTAAGAAACAATGGAAAACCCTTCACATCCCAAAACCTAACCCTAGAAGATGAAACGCTAAATTGTGGGCCCCGTTTGGGTAAATTGGTACATCAATTTCCTAGGATCACAACTTTGGCATACGATCTCTGTTTGATATGTACAATAGCTCATTAGAAAGATCTATCCGAACACTACAACTTTTCAAAGGGAAACATTGGTCCATGGAGCCATGTTGGCACCATATTTCCCAAAAAACATCGTTTACGGCCTCAAAACGGCTTCAAAGGTTCAGGATCTAAAAAAAATGCTAAAAATAGTAAACTATGCTACAATTTAGGGAACTGAAAAAGATGAAAGAGATAGTTGTGGGGGTCCAAATGGGATAGGTGGGTGGCCACCAACATTCACCTAGATCAATTTATGATTGGTCTGGACAACATATCTGCAACTTTATTATGTATGCCCTTCTTATACCTCATGACTAGATGAAACTACTATAGAAAAGCCATCCACATATAGTGTCTTGATTGTTGCAATTTATTTTGTGAGTATAAATATTGAAGTGGTTGATGATCAGTATGTATAATTTTTTCCTTGCCCAATAGGTAATGTTTCCACTTTTTCACACTCTGCACTAATGCATACAATTCTTTATGATATGTAGGATAATTAACTACTATAGAATTAAATGTCTCAGAATGATAACATATGGGTTTACCGTGTTGCATCAACACTGCTCCCATGGCATAGTCATTGGCATCTATTTCAATCTCAAATGGTCTCTGAAGATTTGGCAATGCTAGTATTGGTGATGTACTAATTTTTCTATCAAGGTGTCGAAGGCTTTCTGTTGTTTACCACTCCACTGAAACACCTTGTTCAATCCTGTTAAAGCATGTAAGGGAGCTGCATTCAAGGAAAAGTTAGCAATAAACTTTCTCCAATATTGTGTTGCTCCTAGGAAGCTCCTAACTTCTGTAGCAGATTTGGGTTTAGGCCAGTTGACAATGACTTCAACCTTAGAGGGATCTAATTCAATTCACTACCCCCTACAATATGACCCAAATAATTTGAAGATGTTTTGCCAAATTCACATTTTGATAACTTCACATAGAGATTTTATTTTTTCAGAACATCTAGAGTCTACTTTACATGCTTCAAATTTTCTTCCCATGTTTTATTGAAAACAAGAATGTCATCTAAATATACAATTACAAAATCATCAATAAAAGGCCTTTGTACATCATTCATAAATCTCATGAAAGTGGTAGGAGCATTAGTTAAGCCAAAAGGCATAACTAGCCATTCATACAACCCTTGCTTTGTTTTGAAAGCAATCTTCCATGCATCTTGTTCTGCAACTCTAACCTGATGGTAGCCACTACGTAAGACCAACTTGGAAAAGTAAACAACTTCTTTCAACTGATCTAATAGATCATCTATGCGAGGAAGAGGATAACGATTCTTGATCGTTATTTTATTCAATGCTTTGTAATCAATGCAGAACCTCCACAAACCATCTTTTTTTCTCACCAACATGATTAGAGATACACATGGTGATGTGCTTGGTCTTATGAACCCTTTCTCAAGTAGCTCTTGTACCTGCTTCTTGATCTTTGCATTCTCTAAAGCGGATAACCTATACATTCTGATGTTAGGTAATGGAGCATCTTGCTGCAAATGAATATTATGTACTATTTCCCTTTTGGGTGGCAGGCCTTTAGGTTCTTGGAATAGGATATCACATTCTAAAACATAGAAAATTTTAGGGGCGAATGTTTGCCCTTTGGCGAAATTAAGGGGTTTTAAATTTTTAGTGGGCGAATATTTTGTATCAGTACATTTTTACAAATCACCTC